>JADNYJ010000081.1:0-177872 GCA_015501075.1 Gymnopilus junonius | reverse complement strand
TTCACACCTTCTTACTCCCTCTAATGTTCCCCCATAGTTCGACCGACAGTATTAGCTAGACGAGCAAAGGGTAATTATGAGTGACAATGCAGAGTCTGTGATGCGAAGCGTACCCGCCTTCCGTAGCACGATACAGGAAGGAATAAAGCGCCCATATATACTGTATAAATGAAATGAGCAAAGACGCGACCACGGACAGCCTACAGGCAGAATCGACTCACCTCAGCCCTTTGTTTGAACGACAACTCCAATAGATGTACGGAAGACCGAGTGCCAATCATAAACACCGCCTTGTCTTCCCAACTCTGAGACGGTCCGATGCTGCTTGCTACTGCAAGGCGTGTCACGGAGGTGACCACGCCCACTGGCATGTGTGGTGATGGTGGGTTGCTTAACCGTAGCAGAAAGGTTGATGTTGACCGCCAAAGGACGGGAGAGGGGGAGAGCTAACAAGAGGAGCCGCAGGATACTCTCCTTGTGCACCCCGTTCCTGGAACTTGGTTTACCATCGATAGGCCTAGATAACCAGCATTGTACACCCAGCAAGAACGTCAGCCGTGGGCTGCTTAGCAAGTAACATCGACTTCAGTACCATCCTCAGTCCTGTGCGCATCGTGTTGGCGGCGGCAGCGGGTACTTCAATATCTGTACGTCACATAAAAAGTCTCAGAAAGAGGGAAAATCGAAAGGGAAGGAAAACCAACGATCACCCTCCTTCAGCCTGCAGGAATATAAATATAAATAAGAACACGAAATCGGAATGAGGGGGGCGCTGTCCCGCCGGAGTTAAGTAGTGTGAGGACCAAGTGGCGATAGCAGTGATGACGCCGCACCGTTCGGATATCTACCCAAACGCGCTGGTCCGCAGGGCTCTAGCGCGCACAATAGCTATGTATGAAACACGATGTGGATAAGAAAAACAGCATTGATCACAAAGAGCAATAAGCACCTGCACATTCTCGCTCAGAAACTCCAAACAATGTTTACAATTCGACGTTGGGCGACATTCTGCCAGACACCAGTTGGACGTTGCGAGGTTGGAGGAGTGGCATCGTTGAGGAGGTAGAGGGGACATTTTCGTTTTGTGGCTGACAAAGATTAAAGAGTGCTGGCGTGGACCGAAAGGTTAGGGCTTCACCGGTCCGGAAAAGAGCCTCAGAGTGCTGGCCGTCTTTCAACTTTCACTTGACACTATTTTTCAGTCATATGCACATCCAGTTATTTCTACATTCAGTACGCTCAAACCCTGAAGATAATCGTCGTCTAATCAGCCCAAAAAGCGAGTAAGTGATTGACCTTGGGTTGATCACTCCGCTTTCTTCGCCCTTGCTTCGTCCAGTGAAGTTTGAGCATGCTCGTATAGTATTTACTAACTGACCTTTTAACATCTATTAGGCATTTATGTTTGCTTTGCACCCTACCTCCTGCTGTATCTTCAAAACCATCATCTGAGGGGTACAGCACCAGTTTATTAAACTTTATTTCGCCACGAGGTCTGACGGCCCGCCTTTTTATCTCAGCATTTCAAGACATTGCGTCTCATCATCACCATCACCCATAATCACCAAAGAGCACCTACTAAGCTCCTCGGGCATATATACATCACACCCCTGGCGAGACAAATTCTTGACCTCAAGTATTTCTCGGGCTCAGAATACGGGTCGTATTTCCCCGAAAACAATTAGTAAGTCACAGTAATAGTTCCTTTCTGTGCATTCATATAATTGAAACTTTGACTCATTTTGAGTTCGACCGTTACACAGCCAATGGATGCGCATAGAACTCCTGTTTTACAATTGAATAATGACAGCCTGTCAAAAATATTCATACTTATCGCCCTGGACGACGTCTCAATGCACCTCGGTCTTGGCCTGCTGCGCAGGCATACCTGGGAACAACGCGCCCTGGTCATCATCTGGGCGTGCTCTCATGTCTCTCATGGATGGCGAGCACTTATTCTGAACTTGCCCTCTCTCTGGGGTTGTCTCATTGACTTTCCCGTTTTATCGAGACTAAAAGAGGAATGGAGGCACGAAATTGTACGAAGGACCGGTCATAGTGATCTTCTGCTGAGAGGCTTTGTTGATATGCGCAAACCGGGCGAAGGAAACTTTTTTTACACTCTAATTAAGGAACACTGGGCAAGGATTCGAGTTCTGAAAGTCGAATTCGACTTTCAGGAGACAATCGCAGCGCATATCTTGGACATGCTATCTCGGCCGGCTCCAGTTCTACAGGTGTTTGAAATCAAGTTCCGACACCATCCAAGTGGTCGTCCCTCTGCCTCCTCAGCATATTTTGACCAGCTGATAACGAAAACAGCTCCTTCGATCCGTAAGCTCACTTTGGATGCTCTAAACCTCCGCATGTCCCGAAATTCTAACACGCAATGGATATCGGGCCTTAGGGAGCTCGTAATATCCCACACCACGTCGATGTCACATATCGATTGGTTGTTCGCATTGGAACGAATGCCTAATATCGAACATTTGATTATGGATCATGCAATCTCAGTCACCGATTCCGTAAACGTATCCACAGCGCTCCAACTCCAGAATCTTAAATACATTGGTATTCACGATGAACACCTTCAATCGTCTATTGCCATTCTATCGTGCCTAACACCCCGCCTTGGATGCAGCTTATCTTTGACTGCCAAAACGTTTTCTGATCATGAGCAATTAACAATGGCCAGGGAAGTGGTGTCTAGATATTTCTCAAATTTTTTGAGAGGTATCCCTTCCAGAGATCTCAATCTTATAATCAGAGCGCAAAACTTTACCATTGAGTATCCTTCACCAACTTTGCATTCCTTAGAATTCATAGTTGACGTTTATCCTGGACCACAAGAGGACCTCCACGCACTGCACTTACACTTCGACGCATTTTCTTATCGAAAATTCGACACCTTTCCATCATTGCCTTTATTTGAAACTGAAACTGCCACACACTCAATTCGCAGTTTTCGCTTTGTTAGTCCGGAGACCAAGTTAGTTCTCAAACCGGAGGTCCCCATTTTACCTTCTGTGCGCCAGTTGATTGTATGCAGCGAACCCTCTGTGTCCGCGGAGGATTGGTTACAAGCATTGAAGCACATGCCCCTCATCGAATTTTTGGAAATGGAAAATACATTGGCCTGTCAACGTCCCGAAACCGGTATATGCGCATCAGCGCACCTTCCCCATCTCCGTCACGTCAACATGAAGGGCTCGCTATCATCGTGTGTAACTTTACTGGATGGAATAATACCTCGGGATGGGTGCTGCTTACGTTCGAAGTTGCAGTACACTGAGTACGATGTCCTTCCAAGCTCTCTAACTCGAATGCTATCGCGATATTCTCAGAGTTTTTTCGAACACAACCTCCACACCGTTACCGGGCTTGTATTGTGGGTATCTCACAATCGACTCTCTATTGGAAACGGGCGATACTATAAAGATTTAAACATGCCGACATCCTTCATCATAGAGATTGAATCCATCCCACGTTCCCATATCCCAATCCTCCTGCACCAGGTTCTGGAAGGCTTTCGTTCCCCAAATTTTGAAAATATCACCACCTTGGAGTTTTACACCATCCTATCATTATCTGACCCCTTGGCATTCAGAAATGTAGAACGCACTATATGCAACTTCCTACCCCTCTTGCGCAACGTCCGTACTATTTTAACCGAACGATCCACATCAATTTCGGACTATTTGTATCGCAGTATGCTTACGCCCTATTGTAACCAGAACGGTCTCCTATTTCCCAAGCTATCGAAAGTCAGGGTCAAGCAAATCGCATACAAGCGGCCTTCTTTTACCGAGGCACCGGAGCTACGAGCATTTTTATCCCTTCGGCAAAAATTGAACATGCCAGTTGATGTGGTGGATTTAACACTCATTCCGAATGACGTCAAGTTGGAGGAATTTGAAGAATTTAAGGGGTTGAAGGTGATTTACAGGAGTAGCATGGCCACGCGTTTTCAGGAGCATACTTGTGAAGGTGTAGGTTTGCTGACGGCAATTTTCAGATCCATAGACAGGATGTTCATCTGCTAAATGGACAGGTGGTTCATAGTCATTTGAGCCATAGTAGTAACCAAAAGTCAGCTGCACCGCTACTTCTGGTTACTAATAGGCGCCAGCAAGGATACATATAATAGAAATTTTAGAGCTCAGGAGTCGTTTAGGTATTCTATGAGAAATAGATCTGTCAGAGCGGAGAGAATCTGAGATTGGCTAGAAAAAAATAAATTTATGTAGGAGGACGTGGGTAGGATAATAGGAAGGAGAATGTACCCCGCACCCAAGGCCAAGGTAGAGTACCCCACTCAATGCCAGCATATCTTTCCATACCAGAGTTCCATATCAGAGGACGTCCTGATTTACTTCAACTCACATAGATGGACAATAGTGCTGAAGGTAAGCGCCTCCTCGAGTTCTTGTGCTTCAAATTAAGGAGCTTGAGGACTGGGGACACCAATATTGGCCATGTCAAGCGACTGGGAGGCCTGAAGCTCGGAAAACTGGAGAATGTAGGGCAATACATGAGACGAAACCGGCACATAGGCTGGTATGGATTCGAGGGCTGAGGCAAAAGAGCTGTAATGGAGTGGTGCGCTAAAGCGATAGAAAATGGGATAGGGACTGAAGAAGGCAAAGGCGAAGTATTAGCGACAAGTACGGAATACTGAGATAAAGATAAAAAAGAACCACCAGATACCTTTTTTCCTTGAAGTTGGGCAGAGCCTTGATTCGATCCAGATGAGATTCAGAGCAGCGAGTGTTGGGCGGCGGGGCGTTGGCTACTGGTCTGTGTGGAATTATACTGCTGATTCTGGGAATCGTCCTGAGTTGATGCGAACATGGCAGCAACACTGAAGAGTAAAGCGTTGTTTCTGAAAGATATTAGACGTCGAACGAGGGCGTGACGGGACACAGCCACCGATCACACGTGTTGGAATATTTCGCCGCGTTCAACAGGTAACCGGAATTCCTTTTGTCGACCTTTTCTTGACCTTTTCCTTGCCTTTCCACCGAAGGACGAAGTATGTTCGAAGGTAAGATTTGTGGGTATCACTCTGATGTTAGCTTACTCAGAGGTTACAGACTCAGAGTACCCTGCCGCACATACTATTCTACAAGCATCTAATCGGAACAGACAATTCCACCACCCATACATTGTGGTCCAAATCCATGGATTTCGAGCGCTCCTGGTTCCATTATGGGTATCGATACGGTCGGACGTCTTCCAGCCTGATGCAGCACCAATCTATGATTACTACTGTCATCCGCAACGTTCGTCGATTCCTTTCCCTTACGTTGACGGCACATTCTTCCAAACCCTTTCACGACCAAATATCGTCGCTTTGTTTCGGGTCACCTTTCCGTCCTGCCATGTTGTAAGCCTCTTCATTATCTCATTCCTTGGAAGTCGCTCCTCACCAATAATATCGCGTCATCCTCCAGGAAAAACAGCTGCTGTTGCATATTCCCCCTCGTAAGCCACCCACTTGATCGTCTGAACAGTTCTGACTACTGACACGTTTCTATTTGTACAGAGGGCCGGCGCGCTCGTTTTAGTGCAACCATTGCCGTATGGCCAGATCTTGCTTGCGTTCTATATGGACCCATCCCTGATCTTCCTTTCTTGATTTCGTCCAGATATACAGTGTTGCTGGTGCTATCTTCCTATTCAAGCAGGGTGCCTTTTTCTTCTTCGTCTACCCAGAATGGTGAGCTTTATCCATTCATTTACCATCCCCTCTGCTCCCCGGCGATCTACTGTGCTCCCTTCCTCTTCTGACGCTAACGCACGAACCGAACATTTCAGGCTGATATACGGCGGCATCGCGTTAGCCATCGGCACTGCTGCAATCCTGAGCATCATAGCCCTGGCTACTGTACGTTTTTCTTTCCTACTACCCTGTCCTTTAGTCGCTTACGTGTCTTCATTTCCTTGAAAAGCGATCTAGAGTATTAGCCGGTACAGTCAAATACCTCTGGCCGTTCCTCATCGTATTTTCCATCTTGCGAGGGATTATCATGACCTTGGAACTCCTACGCGGGTACGTCATCTTTCTTTCTTTTATTCTGACCAATTATCCCTTAGCTAATCCCCTTTCGTATTTCACAGCAAGGATAACATCAACTGGGAATGCAGTAACGGCGGACAGCTCTGGCAATCCGACTCTTCCTCTTCGAATCCTGGAACGCTCCCAGGTGTATTTTGTACCGTCGGATTCAACAGTCTCTGGGCAGGGTTCATTATAGCGTTGACCGTCGACTTATTGTTCCAGGTGAGTCTTGGTTCCCAAGCTATTTGCCGTTTAACGAAGATGTTCCCTTCTAAAATAAACAAGTTTTATATCGCCATCTTGATACGACGCTTTTCGGATCGAGTGGATCATTTAAGGCCCAATCCCATATTTGGAAGTGAGTATTTTTTTCACACCTCTTACGATGGGAGGAGAGATTTAATGTTCTCCTTCTCTTTCTCCAGGATGGTATAACAATCGCTTCAGGGGTTTCTTTTTTTTTCCGACTGTTCTCCTCTATTTTCGTCGGTTTTATGTCCACGATGTTCACGATGCACTTTTCGAACTAATTCGCCGACCGACCTTTTCTTTCCTTGCTACTTTTTCTATGCTTTAAGGCTACCTTCGTACCCCTTCTTTCTTATTTGCTTTGAACGTTGTTTTGTGATTTATCAATCTATATCACTTTGTGCCGCAAGGGCGTATGGCCGAAAGATATTTCAAAAATGTCAAGTGAAAAGGAAAAGACTGCCTAGAGTCCTCCAGACGTACTGTAAAAAAGAGTCCGGGGATACATATGCGTACGCATGCGAGAGCATCGACTTCCTGTTATCATAACACGTCCAACAGGGAGTTGACATTCTTTTACATTACGCTAAAAGACGAATAAACAAGGAGACCAATATTTACTCTACACCAACACATGGCCAATGGCATTATCTGCCGATAACATCTCCCAACTGCGTTTTGGGAATAGCAGCAGGAAACGCCCTGCGCGCTAATCGCGTCTGGTCTTCTGCTCATAAGCAAATGCGAAACTGATCAGATCGAACTCGGAGAAGGCGGTGCTGAAGAAGAAAGTCCGATGGGAACCAGGAGCGGGATAGACGGTGAGAGGTCCAGCGGACCCGATTGTGACGTTGTCTGGGTAGAAGCCCAAGGGCACTTACGTAGCAGAAGTGAATCAGGGCGCTGGCGGTAAAGAATCTTTTGGAGAACTCACCTGTCACGATGGGATAGCCGGCGAGGGCTGCAGGCCAAGTATGATTTAGAGGTCATTAATGGAGTACTCTATAAAGGACGACTTACCAGCGGGAACAGTAGTAAACCCTGGCGCTGGCAACACAAGCGTATCTAGTTGGTGCTCCTTAAGCGCGGCATCAATACCTCTAGTACGACCAAGCTCATGATCAAAAGCCAACGCCTGGAAGAAAGCCGCATTACGACCGGTCGTCGCCTCTGATGCTATGAGTCTAATCACAGAATGTGAATATCCTGAGTTTGTTGCGGAAGAAAAGAGAAAGGTGATGACTCACTCGCTTTGGTCAGTGAAGTTGACGGGTTCTTCGAGTTGAGGGTTAGCGCTATCGAACGCGATTAATCCAGCCAAGTTTTGGACCCCTGAAGGGTTCTTCAACAGTCCAGCATAGTAGGCGTCGATTTGAATCTGAACGCGAATTCAGCGCGTGCGCATCAAGTTGGAAGGCTTTATTGTACTCTCACCTTGAAATCCACATCCAACACGATAGTCTCATTATTAGAAACGACAATCTCATCAGCCGAGGGCAAATCTGCTGGATCCACGACTGTAGCTCCCAAGCTTCTGATGGTGGCCAGCGCCTCCTCGAAAACGACGTTGACGAATGGGTCATTTCCGCTGATGCTGTCGTTGAGGAAGGCCCGCCTCGGAACGCCGATCCTCTTCCCTCGAAGAGCGTTCTTGTTGAGAGCTTTTGTGAAATCGGGGACGATGGGTGGTTGGGCTAGGGTGAAATTATCGTTGGGGTCCTTCCCAGCGATGATGGACAGCACAATGGCGGCATCCGTTACTGATCTCGTGATGGGGCCGACGGTATCCTGATGCTCGGAAATAGGGATGGCTTGTTCACATACAACATGAGTATAAAGACTAAAGTGCAAAGGGTTATATACATACCTCCCGCACGAGAAGTCAGTCCAAGGGTCGGTTTGATGCCTACTGCATTATTGTTGGACGAAGGACATGTGATACTCCCATCAGTCTCGGTACCCAGCGACACTGCTGTAAGCCCAATGGAAGTCCCCACACCAGAACCGGAAGACGATCCACATGGATCAGCGTTTGGAAAAAATGCGTTCGTGGTTTGTCCACCTCTCCCTGACCATCCTGAAGGGAGGTTGCCTCGGAACTCTGCGAATTCCGACAAATTGGCTTTTCCTAATCAGACATCAGGAAATCCATTTCTTGGAATTACTAAAATGACGAACCGAGAATGATTGCTCCTGCTGCCCTAAGACGCTTCACAACTCCAGCGTCTTCGGGAACGACTGACTTGAGAAGACTGAAAGAACCAGCGGTCGTGTTTAAGCCTGAGGTGCACAATCTGCTATGAGCATTTCACAAGAGTACAATTAGATAACGCACAGACCTTCTGAAGCAATAGTCGCAATGTTATCCTGGACGAGTAACTCTTATTACGCGTCGTTGTCATCAGGAATTGGTGAGGAGAGCATACCTTCAGCAGAACAGGTATTCCGTGTAAGGCTGATCGTTTTCCGCTCTTCTTTCTTTCCACGTCTAATGCAGCAGCTTGGGCCAAAGCAGACGGGTTCACCTCCAGAACAGGGCGAAGTACTGGTCCCTTCAAGTTCACTTCATCGATGCGGGCAAAGTATGCCTGGGTGGGTAATTAACTGGAAGGAAACGTCATCAAGGCTCGGAAGCATACCTTCACCAAATCAACGCTAGTGAACGTTCCAGCATCAAGGCCCGCCTGGAGTTCGGTGACCGATGCCTCGTAGAGATCGGGGAACGTTGCACCAGCAATGCTCGTGGTGGCCCCCGCCGTCGAAACGCCGCAAGCGACCTGCAAACCAGCACATATGGCCAAGAAGGCCAGCAGCCATACCCTAGCAAATGTCATGGCTCAATTACGTCTTGAAGCTTCAAAGCCGGTGACTGTGTCCGAAATTGGAGAAAGAAAGGAAGGCCCTGCTGCGTCTGTGAATACGGTGGGCATTTATACGTGGGTAGCAAGCGGATACTCACCTTTTCTTCACCCGCTCCTTGCACACGACGGCCTTGTGGTCGACATCTTCCGTCGAGATTGGGTCTTCGTTCTGAGGGTTGCGTGTACGCAGATAAGGAATAATATCCTCAAATTTAGAGCACTGAGCCCACGCATCCACCAGAACCATATGCACCTGCGAAATTCTAGTGAATAGTTATTAAGAATGCCGCCAAAACCTATTTTTCTCGCCCATTACGAGCTGGAACTCACCTGCTCAGATCCAGACCCCACTGTTGCGATATTCATCAGAGAAAGAATTGCGAGCGCCAGCTTGATACACCCTTCGTTGTGAGCAGCTGAGAAGACACTAGGATTGTTTGTTGACCGATGCTACAGGAAAGTAAACATGTTGCCGAAATCTTCCGTCTTCCGAAGGCGACATGACGGGCCGCCGAGGCCGCTTTTCAAAATTGCAGAATACATATAAAACGGCTGGGGTAGGAACCTTGGTTATCAGTTCACTTCCTAGAATAAAGGCGAGAAAGGAAGTCTTCCAAAATAATGTATATATTCCAAACTGTGGTTGCACTAGACTCATCAGGAGACAAACCCGACGGAACGGTGATGGATGTGGAGTGTCTCCGAAATCCCGCTTTTTTTTCTTCTCGCCTCGACCACCACAATAAGTATGGTGATGCTGAAGCCGCATAATCCTCCTATCATTCGCTTGAACAAGGATGTTCTTTCAGCTATATTCGTGTTGACTGCCGACATCTTCTCCTACCACGGAGCTCTCAACGCAACTCGGCGAACCTC
This sequence comes from Gymnopilus junonius, assembly GCA_015501075.1. NCBI lineage: Eukaryota > Fungi > Basidiomycota > Agaricomycetes > Agaricales > Galerinaceae > Gymnopilus > Gymnopilus junonius. The sequence goes on along the minus strand of JADNYJ010000081.1, from coordinate 167,825 downwards.
GCAAGTGTGTAAAGAATGGCGTGACATCTTACTGGATTCGCCTGCAATATGGGGACGGCTTCTTGACCTTGGATCTTTGCAATGGGGCAAAAGGCGATGGAGAAATGAAGTGTTACGCCGGAGCGGAACCTCAAGCTCCTTGTGGATTCTCGCCACGTCGATTTCCGAAGAGGACAACGCGGAGACCAAGATAAAGGAATTTCTGTTCTCAACTCTGCAGAACCATTGGGAGAGGGTTGAAAGACTCGTGGCTTCTATCGATGTCGAACGAGTTCACCCATCGCACTGGGAAGAAATCTACACGCCAGCGCCCCGTCTGCAAGTCTTTGATGTCGAGTTGTTTTACGTCGACAGAAAATACGAACCAGCTACCTCGCTTTTCAACAATGTCGCCCCCTTTCTTCACACATTTCATTCAAAATACATAAAATTCGGACCCCAGGCCCTTTGTTTCTCCGGTCTTCGCTCACTACATATCGAAAGTACTACTCTCACCGTTGCGGAGTTGCTGAAGGCTCTCTCAACGATGCCAATGTTGACTGCTCTTCGTTTCGACAGCTTTGTCGCAGCTGAACCGGATTCAGACGTCTCCCTTCCATCATCGGTCTCTCTCCCTCAGTTCACCCGGATTAGGCTCTGGCTTGATATTGTCAGATGCATGAGACTCCTAGATCGCATGATCCTTAGCCGCAGTTGTTCATTGACTATTCATGATGTGAGGTCCTTACCCTATTCCACAATCCTTGATGACATTGCATTTCGCTCTCTGTCACGCTTTGCAGAAAAATGTTATCAGATCCACGAACCCTCAGTAATTTCCGTCCATATTTCACCCAAGGCCTTTCAATTCAAGCTAAAGAGTAAGTCGTTCCAAGATGAAGATGATCTTTTTTGGATCAATGTTAGTATGGCTTATCTCTCTGGATCCGACGCACTCCCAGAGACGCTGTCGTTGAGTCTTCTTACCGCGTGCAATGTATCGTCCGTCAAGGCGCTCCCGGAGATCGAGCTGGATTGCTTGGAATTTACATCCGCGGATCTCACTGTAAACACTATCCTCTCCTCTTTTTCCGCAATTACGACGGTATCCAGTGGTGAGCGAATGCTTGGAAATCTCCTTGCGCTACAGGAAAAATCGAGCAGCATTCTCTTTCCCAATCTCAAGGAAATCAGGCTCGACATTCTCAACAGCAGCTTTTTCAGAAGCAGTGATGGTGACGTTACGCGATTCTTACACTCCCGCCGCGACGCGGGGCTGCCAATTCAAACACTTGACCTTACTTCATGCACCCCGGACCTTTCACCTCACTTGAGTCGTCTTGAAGAGATGACCGGTCTGAAAATTCTCTCCAAAATTCTGAGAAGACTGTCGAATATATTTGTGGGAGCAGGCACCCTGAAAAAATACCATTCTCTTAGATCATTTAATCACTAACATGTTTTGGTCATTCTGGTCCAAATCTCACTCTTGCACCTCCTATTTGTAGAATATAAAGCCCGGTTCCATAGTAATTAGTACTCTGAAATTTCTAGACACATAAATATGTGGTATGAATTTCATCCAATGCACTACCTTATAAGCTCCTATCAACAAATTCTGTAAAGGGGAAATGCATACAACTAGTAGTAAAGTGCATGGTAAAAAGATAAAGCATTAAAGTATTTCCGAAAATAGTATAGTTTCAGACACAGCAGCAATTATTGAAGGAGATGCAAATGGAACCTATTACTCGTTCTACTCGTAGTCTGACTGAATATTAAATTGTGAACGCTATAGATGTTTATTTTGATGTCCTTAGCAAATACTATCATTTTCACATCCAGTATTTACTGTGCCCCTATCACCAAAGTTTCTGGTGAAATTAATCTCAGTCGTAGGCTTTACTGGAAGTGTATATCCATCCGATCCTAATCCAGGATCACGAAGATTCAACATAAGTCGAGAGGTCATTGTTGAAGAGAGTCTAATAAGCAGGTAGGTAAGCAAGTCTCGAGATTATCCTGCTTAAACTCACGCATTCCCATATGATGCAGTGACTCCTCGCAGATATGACTGCAGTGAATATTTACCAGGTGTCCTTTCACAGCCACTGGAAAGAAATAAACTCACAGGAAAAAACTAGAAGATATATAGGTAGGAAGCTTTGAAGTGGGAAGAACGGCAGAAGATAAAGCGGGTACGTACTTGAAAATATATGATAGTGACAATGCTAGCCGCTATCATAACCCTATATAGGATGTCTATTACTATCGAAGGCCCCTAATGGAGGAGTGTGATTACTTACACGAAGTACACCGTACCTGCGTAGCCAAAAGGGCGCTCGTCAAGGACTCTGAAGGGGCTACAAATTCCGGAACTCACCATCACGAATAATGATACTGAGGATGCTCGACAATCTGGCCCCCATATACCTCCGAACTTCATACAATGTAAGGGCGAAGACAGCCAGATCGAAGAACAGCTCCGCAATCCACATATTACGCAAGCCTGTTATTATACGTGACTCTTGCAAGGAACTTGGTACACTAAGCGACAAAACTTACGAGTAGAACTGAAAAGGATTCTGTGTCATTTATGGGAATTACGGAAGAGAAAGATTGCTTACCTTGCTGTGTCTGTAGGAAAGATGCACCCTTTGAAGCCAGGAGGGGAAGGTGGAAGTATAATGGGCCCAGCTAGCGTTTCGCTCTCGAACGACGTTGGAAGACATATGATGTCATTTTAAAAATCCGAACCTACAACCAGAAACGCTACGCTTGCCAAGGCGATGACAAAGAGAACGCCGAGGATGAGGCGGGTGCGGCCATACATAGCATACGTTCGCAGCAAAAAGCACGCTAAGAGATACATCAGTCGGCTGACTGTGGACGGTAGATCAATAGGTTTACGACTAACTTCCAACGAAAAGTTGGCCTATCAAGACCAAGTAGTCGTGGAACTTGATTAGATTCGCACATCTGATGGACATCCCTGAGCTCCAGCTTCAACGATACTGAATACTTGATGCCGCTTACACCTATTGGGATCGTTAGAAACAATGAATGGGATAATGCGGTCCAGAAATAGCTTACATTGAGATGACCTGCATCTGAGTTTACCCAGAGTAGTTGTATAACGAATGGTATATGTCCCAGCAAAGATGAATATCGGTTCAAATAAAAGAGCATCGACGCCAGCGTGATCTTCCTTGGATGTTTCCAGTATCGAGTTTGTTCGTCTGGCAGAGTCAGGAGATAGTCATAATAGACAATCACTGCATCAAATCAATGTCCTGGATCCGACGGAATCTGAGGAAGACGAAGACATACCCAAGTAAGAGACAGACGCGCAATTGTAAATGAATCTAGAAGTTAGACGTCAATGGAGGGCTCTGAGGAAGGGATGGAGGCCTACATCTGGTTTTGAACAGAAATCGCCATATCAAATGGTAGGGGCGGAAAGGAACAGGAATGAAAGGGATGGCCCGCACTTACAGATCGTCGCTCTTGGTGTAGAACGTTATATACCGAAAGACATGATCGTCGTTAAGGTATGAGTTAAGATAGCAAGCCAAGGCTTGATCATACCGCGATGCCATGAAATCCCCCAGATGTACTAACTTAGACCCTGTTAATAAATGCCCGAGTTCGAATACAATAAATATAAATCGCGCTGAATCCATCTTCATTTTTAAGTGATGATCAAATGTTGCTGAGAGGTTTTGGATATGCACTTTCCAAACAATTCAGCAGAGGCTTGGACTCGTGTACTCGTTAAGAAAGTACACGTTCGCACAGACCCAGTAACCTTGATGAGCCAATATGAATAGCACACCACGATTGGCAGCTTGATTGGAAAGGCTTCTCATCAGGATGGTCAGTCGACCATTTGATCTATAAAGATGCTATCTGCAAAATTACAAGAGATAAGCAACAGTGGTAGAAATGTAATCGGTTATAACGGATGTCTGTTCCCAAAAGTTATCAACTTCAAAAAGCCTAATAGCGTAAGATCGTCAAGGTCGTGATGTCCATTACACATTCAAGTAAGTAAAAAAAGTTCCGCGAATAACTAAACATCAATTATAGTATCCTAAAAACATGAAATAATGGGGTTTTACAACATCGGAGAGGGAGTGGACTCCGGCTTACCTCCGTTGAAAGGACCTTTCATATGCGAATAGTGTTCCAATCGCTTCTCGAAGCGCCACATCATAAAAAACATGTAGATCTAAGTCAAACGCCAATCCAATTCACGTCAATTAGTGTTGTGAAGATATAGCGAAAAGTAGCCGCCCACCTGGAATACGATATCTGCCAGGAGTGCAATGATAAATGCAGTCAGAAGGCTGGTGAACCCCGGGGTACAAAAGCTGCTCGGAACCGTTCCGGCGGTGCTCGCGTCCATAGTCGAGTTGGTAGATGACCACAGTTGGCCGCCATTATCGCATTCCCATGTAATATTGTCCTTGCTGCAATTCAAAATACTATTTAAAGAAAAATCGTTGGAATAGATGGAACTGTAACTTACCCGCGCAGTAGCTCCACTATAATAATGATAGCACGAATAGCGGCGATGACGATGATGAACGGCCAGAGGAACTTGGATACTCGAGTCCAAATGTACGATCGCTTTATATTAAAGTCAGCGTCGTATAAAACCCGAAGAGAAATGAGAGAAACGACCGACATTAGACAGAGCCATCATGCTTATGACTGCGCAAGCGCCGATGGCCATACTGATACCGCCATATATTTGCCTTCAAAATTCATTCGTGAGTTGAACGTCCAGGGAATAGCACGATTGCGTATAATAGATGATAGATACCATTCGGGGTAGACAAAGAAGAAGATATCTCCGTCTTTGAAGAGGAAGATCGCACCGGCGATACTGTATAACTGGAAAGAATATTGGAAGCATTCGTCAGTGTTTGCGGAAATGTGTAAGTTGAGATGAGGTTACTTACAGCGATCACCGCACTCCATGCAATAGCTCCGCCTCTCTATAAGCCAATGATTGGATTTCCCCTGTGTTCATGTAAGCAAAGGGAGACTTACAAGGGGGAATAAAAGCAAGCAACTATCGCACCTGTTCAAAACAAAATCAACAACTTTGAACTCAACTTTAAGAAAGAAGGCCTTACCACATGGGTAGGTAACAAGTAAACTGAATTGATCTCTCGCCAAGTTCTTGTCGTCACAGGAAGATGATTGGAAAAAAATGAACGACAGAAGACGAGAAGACGTCGGTAGCGTGTGTCGTGAGCTGGAAGATGTTTTCTGTCGTGAGGGAAGGGAAGCAGCCCATGAGTAAAGGAAAGACGGCGAAGGCATAGCAAGGTCTCACTCGCAGTCCTAAGATCATTTGGTGGTACCTTCATATAGCACCAACGCCCAGGGGAGTCCAAAAAGGCAAGGTTCGAACGTGCGCGGGCGGTTGCGCCAGCTGATTTCGCATCCCCGGATCTAAAGACTAAAGGTCAGCTTTTTCAGCCGCAATAGGCTGTTGTCTATTTTTGGCGGTCTCTTTTCATCATGACGACAACACTGATTATAATAAAGTGTAATGGTCCGGTAATGGGTTTAGAGCAACCCTAAGAGATATATTAGTAGTGAGCAGCGGCACTGGATCCACGGCACCTACGCTGAGTATTGGCATGATCAAAGCTATCATGAACGTCTCGTCGTACCACAGTCATATTTATGAATGAGGCAGTCCAAGACGGAACAAGCTACCGACAAGTACAAGTTCAATTTCAGTACTAAGTTCAATAGTCATGCGCCTTCTTCAGAACACAAAGTCGGACAAGTAAGTCCCGTGTCAATTGGGCGAAAGCGAAGTAGTTCAGCAAGTACCAGACCGAAGTGGGGAAACCAGCAGGTTCTGGAGCAGATATTACTCTTTGGAGCGAGAAAAGAACAATACGCCCTGAAAGCTAGCCGCTATAGAAAGCAGACCCCGCCATCTCCAAATGTCAGCAGTTAAAGCGGGTTTGGAGGACTAGATTACGCGTGGTGGGGTGTGTAGGAACGTTCTCGCGCCATAGCAGCAGCAGCAGTAGCCATAGACACGGAAAGAAGAAACGAGCTGCTTTACCATATCGACGTTTCAACATCAGTATCGCATATAGATAGTCAAAGGAAATCACAGAAACCACATACTTACTCGAAAGACCGACCGACAGTGAGAGTGATACGCAGCTAAACACGCCTCCACCGCTTGCATTCCGGACTCCTACATTATCATAATGCTAACCCCTCCATCCCACTGTCATCGCCGTGGATGTAGCCTGGAACCTGGAACCCGGAACGACGATAGCGGCTAGCCGTAACACACGACACACCCAGGTCGTGTTGTAGCAGCAGCAGAAACTGCATACACCGAAAGAAATTCCCCCGCAAAGTCAACATGAGCACCGCATACACATCCAGAGGAACCACAAAAGCCACGTACTTCAGAACGAGTCATCTAAAAACGCTCCCTCGCTAAACCGTCCCAATACAACCTCTATCCGAATCTCGCCGTGAACGTAATCCAGAATCTAGAACGACCGCACCCGCAACACAACAACCTAGGCATACTCGACCAAGGAGAAGAAAAGAATGGAGGTGGAAAGAAATGGTGGGAACGAAGAGTCGGGGCACAAAGCTGCAGGAAAAAAGCGCATCACGAAATCGGAATTACATAATCTCCGCGCTCTCGCTCCAACGAATCATAGAACCAATGTGTACCCAATTCATACTGGTAATATATAACATATGTTCTCTTAGGAAATCAGACATCCTTTAAGTATTCATTTCTTTTATTTTTTTGCTCACTGGCAAAGCTATCTCCAGAGTCCAGAGCCAGAGCCAGAGCCAGAGGCAACCCCATGCGTAATCGAAGAACCTATAGCACGGCCGATATATAACACCTACGCCCTCCTCTAATTAAAAACCCACAAATAACCAGTGGAGTCCAAGCGTCGGTACCCCTTCTTCAATTCAAACTCGAGTCCGCCGTAATGTGAAGCCATGAACATCATCATCATAACCGGGATTAGAAATTCCAAAGCGTAATTTTATGCAGCAGCCACCACAACCCATTCATTCATCCATTCATTCGCAACGCTACGCCCACGCCAGTTAAACACCAATCAAGCACCGACCTTCAAACCCTCCTGAACATCCTGACGCGCTTCAATCCGATCGGCGCCATGCCTATTTCAAGCCCCAATGCGCAAATCAGAACCTATCCAAACACAGTGAAATGCTATGCAGCCGCACACGTACCTTGATAGCAGGAAACTCCACCGCTAGATCAATCAAATTCCTCCGCTTGCATGATCTGTTACGTACAGTACAAAGAAAGAAGAAGGCAAAGGTCAAAGGTCAAAGGTCAATAAACGCGTTAAAGATAATTAAACATCCGTCAAACGAATCCTGATCAAATAGAGTGACAGTAACATACCAAGGAAACGTCTTAAAATCCACCAATGTCAATTTATCCCCCACTATGTACTTCTTATCTCCCTTCTTCAGCTGACCCTCTAATACGCCGTATAGCCGTCTCGTCTCGTTGATATATCCTGCAGTCGAACATGTATTAGTAACATCAATATGTCACCTAGTACCACCTATCGTCCTGCTCTCGAGGGTAGGATACCCCAAGATGGAGGATACTCACGTTTTTGAGCGTATTCGATCTTCTCAGGAGCAGCGAACACGAAATGGCCCGCTTGTCCCTGCATAGGACCTATCCCACCGTGCTAAGTCCACAGTAAGCAAAGCAACCCAAACCCGTCCCACACCACACCACCCCACCACCACCCCACACTCGACCTTCAACCTTCAAGAAGAAACTCACCGTAAAAAACAACCACTGCATCATCTCCCCATACTCCCTCCCCTCCCTCCCCGGATCAAACGAAAACTCCCTCCTCACATCATACACCTCCGCCAAATAACACAAAATCGCACTCGTCTCAAACACCCTGAACCCTCGCACCGTCACCGCCGGCAGACGCCCGTTGGGGTTGACTGCTAAAAACCACGGGGCTTTGACGTAGTTGTGGTCGGAGGGGTGGGAGCCGGACATGGGTATGATTTGGTAGGATTGGAGGTCGGGCTGGGAGGGGTAGGCGGAGCGCAGGGCGGAGAGGAAGATGGAGGTGCAGGAGCCGTTGGGGGTTTTGGCGGTGTAGTGGACGATGGCGGGTTCGGTGGACATTGTAATTGGGCGGTGGTGTGAGTGATGGGATGGGATGAAATGAGGATGAGGATGAGGATGATAGCGGTGAGTGCGGGTGGAGGGAATGGGATGGGATAGGATAGGAAGGAGTCGCCGGGTTAATGTCACTTGCTTGAACATAAATCCCCCGTCAGTGTGTGTGTGTGTGTGAATTTGAATGAGCAAGCTTATATATCCTGTCTTCCCTATGTAAGCCTTGCCTAATTGTAATCCAAGTATTTCGAGACACACGCCAGATTTACCTGGGCATCGAAGCCATCGAAGCAGCTGTTAAGAAGAAAATGACTGACCAATCCCCGCTTGCGTTAAATCAATTCAAACTGATATTAATTTAAAAAAAAAAACTCGAAACGTCATTATCACGACTGAAATTACAGTCGTTATTTATCCTTCAGTTCTGTATTTTAAAAAATATCCATCAAGCGGGTACACTTAACCCCTCCTGAACATCCTTGCGGGCCTCAATACGATCGATCCAAGCCTAATCCGAGTAAAATCAAAACGAGAACTCGATATCGCAAGGGAGTGTACATACCTTGATAACAGGAAATTCGACCGCCAAGTCGATGCTCAGGATATCCGACCTCCTCACCCTGAAAAGCAGGAAAACAAACCCGTTAAGAGACGCTCGTAGGGTGATTGAGAATATCATAGGTACTTACCAAGGGAACGTCTTGAGATCGGCCAAAGAAAACTTGTCGCCCAAAATGAACTTCCTGTCTCCTTTCTTCAGCTGACCTTCGAGTACGCCGTCAGTCGTTTAGTTTCATTGGTGTAACCTTTGAACATGGTTACTCTGCACTGGTGCGATCTATGCAGTCATCGTTGGACTACTCACGTCTCAGACCGTACTCGATCTTCTCAGGCGCAGCGAACGTGAAATGGTTCGCCTGTCCCTGCATCGGACCGATCCCACCCATGCTAAACGCAACAATAAAAATACTCCATGAGAAACCAACCCCCAATACCCCGACCGAGAAAAAAAATCCGCACCGCAAAAAAGATCCACTGCAGCTGCTCGCTGTACTCCTTGGGCTCTTTCACAGGATCGTACGAGAAGATCCTCTTCTTATCGTACAGCTCGGCGAGGTAGAGCAGAATTGCGCTCGTTTCGAAAACGTTGAAAGCCATGAATAGTCGCAGCCGGAATCCTCCCGTTGGGGTTGATCTCCAAGAACCAGGGGGACTTGACCTGGTTATGCACCTTGCCGATATCGGCGTCGCTGAAGGACAACTTGACAGTTTCGAATGATTGCAGGTCGGGGTTATCAGGGTACGCTTCCTTGAGTGCCTCGAGGAAGACGGACGTGGCGGACCCGTTGGGGGTTTTGGCGGTGTAGTGGATGATAGCAGGTTTATCGGCCATCGTAATCGTCACCGTATACCGTCACCGTAACCTGGAAAGGGCTGGGAGAATTCGAAAAAGGTACAACTCGGAGGGGCGAAGAAGGCGAAGAAGAAGAAGATGACGGGGTGGGAGAATTTATCAGGGTTTTATATAGTGCGGCATTGGGGGTCAAGAGTCTGCGCGACAGGAGGGGGGGAATGAGTAAGGGGAATGAGTAATCCGCCAAGTATCAAGTAAGCCTCCAACTCCCCATTGCGCGATTGTTGGTGAGGCAGTGACGTCATTCTGCTCCCTCGTGATCCACCATCAAGTCCAAGCACCGGCGTTACCAACACGTCGCAGTAATACACCATAATATGTAAAGGACACTACAGAACTTGACCCGTGTTTCCCTCCTTCGATACACCTTTGAAGAGACATCGCATACTCTTCATATTCATCATGGAAATAGAGACGCAATGTACGAGGGGCGGGGGGGAACTTCGAAAAACGAGTAAACAAGACTTCATCGCCTGTTTGGAAACGTGCCAGTTCCAGAATCCAAGTCCAAGCTGGTCTGCTTTAATGCGAAATGAGTAAACGGTGAACTGGCTCTTCAATCACTGTATCTAACGTACTTGATACAAATTTCTTTTGTTCGCGACCTCATTGTGTATCGACTAGAGCACTCCACTGTACTGCATCTCTCTCTATCCGCGGTTTAATAGAGCTCTTCAAGGCATTAATATATACCTGCCTTCGGCCTATAGGCAATTCATAATTTACAATTATTAATTGGATTATAACTTTTCAGCGAATGGTCAGACAAGATCGAGAAACGCGTCCAAAAGGGGCACTCACCATGCTGCTCATCTCTTGCCAACATTCCTTCCCATTATACCAAATGCATAACACCCTGAACATACATCAGGTCATCATCTCCCTGACCGAAATTAAACCCGAAAACTGGCCCATTCCGACCCCACGCCGATGTGCTGATGATCTGACCACCAGTCACGCCAATGAACATGCTCATGAACAGATTCAGCAAAACGAGAGCGTGTAGGATGACTCTTACCCTCTCTCCGGTGTCTTTGTTGATCAGTATGAAAGGGAAGAAAGTCGTCCCGATCGAGGTCATGATGCCAGCGTTCAAGGTGTCGACATTGGGTTTATAGCTGGTATTCAGGGATGGGCGATGCTCAGCAGGAATGGAGTCGTACAACGCCTTGATAGAAAGTATTAGCCAAACTAGATTGAGCGTATTTGGACTCACCTTGCTGATGAAAACGCCCTTCCCGTTAGCGGCGCAAATCGAAAATGAGCCATCCGTGGTGGGTGAGTGGTATTCCAAGTGGCCGACGAGGTTTGGGGCATTCACCATACTAGTGATGGTGGGAGCTCCATAGAATACAGAGCGTAAAGTTTCATCGTAGACAGTTCGAGCGATTCAAGTCTTCGTCCACCGTTGTAGCTTGTAATCGAGACACATTGCTCCGGGAATTATGTACTTGATGAACGTTTGAGAAGTTGAGTCCACTCACATAAACCGAACGCAAAAAGTGGGCCTACCGCGACTACTTAAAAGCAGAACTCCTAACGAGCGCGTCAGCAAGACTGCCAATGAACATGTCCGGCAATACAAAGGCGTACGGAACGACCTTGATCCTCTATTGCGTGTCTTTGTTCCTAAGGTCATAGGTTGTCATCTCACATTACATTCCGTCCTCATGGACGAAATCAGGGAATTATAATGGCATGGTTAGAAGGTGCTCTGGGACCGAATCCGCACGTCGATCTGGGGTGGAGAATACTTATGGGGTGAGAGATTAATATCTTATCCCAGATCTTCAACATCGGACCCGTAGATACGTGCCTAAAATTGTTTTGGAATTCTTGAGCGTCCGAAGCGGGCCATGATTCATAACTCTATTGCCTTGCTATTTTAATAAAATATGTCAATACAAGCTTCTTACTCAGCGGATAAATGGATTTTACTTACGTCCCTTCTCTATCAGATGAATTTCTCTGCGTACCGCACCGCTGGCATGGAATCCCTTGGATAAAATTTCAAATAAACTCTTCAAAGTAGTATGTCGACGAAAATAAGGGTTTTCATAGGGCAGCGTTCGTCTTCGGGATAAATTACAGTGTATAGTTACGAGCTACCAAGCGAAGAATTAATAAAAGATTACGGAGCACCTTCAGACGTGCGACTCACCTTGCTATTCCACTACTCCCAGCGCCATCTACTTCCTGTCCCCATTCTAATATGCTCCGAGCAGATGTTAGGCCATCGTCTTCCTGACCAAAACTGAACCCAAAGACAGGCCTATTGCGATCCCACACCATGGTTCTGATAATCTGACCACCAAGAACGCCAATGAACATGGTCATGAATAGGTCCGACAAGACGATGACATGTAGAACGACTCTGATCTTCTCTCCGGTATCCCTCTTCATCAGGAAGAAAGGAATGAAAGTCGCTCCAATCGAGAATACCATGCCACCCACCACCTTAACATCTGGCTTGTAGCTGGTATCGAGCTGCGGTAGATGCTCAGCTGGGATAAATCCAATCGGCGCTTGACAGGAAATGTAAGCCAGACCACGCTCAATGGCAACTGCGTGTTTAGACTCCACCTTGCTGGCCGAAACGCCTTCGCCGTTAGCTGCGCAAATCCAAAAGGAACCATCACGGGTCGGCGAGTGGTGGTCTAGGTGACCAACGAGGTTCGGGGTGTTGGCCATCCTCGCGATAACTGGAGCTCCATAGCGTACAGAGCGTAGAGTTGCGCCATAGATGGCTTGAGCGTAAGGTGCAGGAGCGTCGGAGGTCATGTTGATGGGAGCCAGTGTTACCTAAGAACGGACTTTGAATCATCCGGAGAGATCCGGGAATCCCGTATTGGACAAGGCCGCCATTTTCACTCGCAACCACCATCGCTTTTTCAATCTCAAGCCTCCATCTATGTTGTTTTCTATCGGGGCTGGTCGACGTATTTCTTAGGTGAAAACGATGGGCTGTTGAGGCAGTGCCGGAAGTAGGCGGCTATAGGTGCGTTGATGACTATTTTCGTTATTTGAAAACCTCATTCATGAACCATTTTCTGTAATGCCAGAATATAAGGCGACGAAACCTAGCAATGTTCATTTCACGTTAAAAGAACAATATATGTACATTGGCTGTCCAGTTTATAAGAGCACTACGTCACATAGAATCCGACCGGGAAAGAGAATCTCAAAGACTACAGTGTATTCTACAATCCGAGGGTAGCGACAGTAAGGACGAAGGCCAAGTTGTGAAGGATAACCGAAACATCAACGAGCCTAGAAGAAGCAAGGTAAGATTTAGTTCCAAATTCCAATAGAAAGGTAGATAAAGTGCTCACAATGCAGAAACAAGGTGTACAACACCGGCAAGGACAAAGTTCAAACCGAACAGAACTTCGTTGAGAGCGATGTCGATACCGAGGGCGATCAAAAGAGGTGCAAGTCCGGGTACTGCGAGTTCGACAGCCTCAAGAGTAATAGCAATTTCCTGTAGACAATGGACGTGATTAGTTGCTAAATTCTGTTCGCAACAGGCAGGCAGACCGATAACTCACGGAGATGATAGGAGCGAAGGCAACGGCGACTTGCTGTTGAGTAGCAGCGGATGCGGAGACGGGACCGAGGGCATTGAAAGAGGAGCTTGCGGTGGTGAGTGAGGAGTGGACCTTGGTGATAAGAGGAGTAACGTTCGCAGTAGTAGCCCTGCCGCTCGAAACGAGGGTGTCTGGTGAGAGGAATATGTTCAACAATACTACGTCATCACAGGGGAATTTCAAACGTACTGAGCTGAGAAATGCTGGGGGCAGTCGATCCCTGGAGGGTGCTGACAATGCCGAGGGCGCTAGAAGCATCAGCACGGTTCTCGAGCTCAACGGGGCTTAGAAACTTTCGGCTTTGCCATGAGAAATGTGCTGATGTGGTATGCTGGGAGAAATAGAAAGGATGCTTACCGTGCCGCAGCTTTTAGAGCGTTCCCTACTGTCAGGAACGTGTTTCCAGTGGAACTTTACTGGCACCATCGGTGTTGGTAGATCACAGGCCGTTATATTATCTTGTGATCTAGGAGATAGCATTATGAAGCTGGTCCGGAGATTATGATAAGATAACCCAGCATCATGTCAATACTTTCACTGATCATAATCTAAAATTAAGTGTTATATCTCGTGTCATTCAATATGATTAAATCGGTCGACATTATGAACCGAAAGATGAACTCATCTTATCTCGGACCGAGTCATAAAGCCGGCTAGCCCTTGATAATCATCTCCGGTATATTACAATAGCATTATAATGCATGTCATAATGGGATTTGCCGAGAAGATAATGCGGTCAGCATTATAATGCCCCCCGGGGTTTTCCGACATCAATGTAAAGGATACCCAATTTAATGGTTACGAGTATGCGTTTTTCGAAATCATGTTCTGGGAAGAGGATTCGGTTAGTAAAACATCGAGTGCACAATGTGAAGGCTATAAGATAATACTGCTCTTCATGCTGTGATGATAGAAATATTAAAACGATAATTGATTTGACTGAAATGTTCAGGTAAGTACATACATAGTTTATATACAACGTAGTAGGTAGTCAGTAACTACAAAAAAGAGGAGGTCGGAGACCTCGAATGTATGTACAATACGTGTAAGTACTACGGAATAGATCCAGGTTGTATTTTGGTAGTAGGTGGCGGAATTCATAGTAAGCAAGGATAAGAAGGCAAAATATATGGAGGGGCTAGGCATCGAGATACATATGGGTGCAATATATTCCAACATAATAAATGTGATCGAACTGTGCAAACCCGTACACACAGCTGTAAAGAACGGGAAGCGCCTTTCGCCACCTTTCTCTGGACAGCGATTTCAATGATGGACTTGAGGAGTCAAAATGAGCGTCGAGGTCGTCTGTGTCACGTGAATTAGTGACTCGCTGTCACAGTATCAGACTCACGGTTGATTCAACGCAGCTTGGTCGGTGTCACTCTCAACATTCCTCCGAACCTGTCTCATCTCTTGCACAGTACCATGCCGCCAGTTATCGCGTTGCCTCTCCTGAGCAACGAATCAGCAAAGACAGTTAAACTACCTGCTCCCCCCTCCCAGCCCCCTACAGTGACCGACATAACCAACTCCCTTCACTACTCTCAGGATCTTTTAGTTGCACACGGTGTGTCAGTCGTCGCTCAGTGGTATATCCTCCGTATTGATCCCTCAAAGGTCGAAAAAAGGTTAAAGACGAAGAGGTTTTTCAGGCTGAACTATACAAAAACAAGTTAATCTCGTCACACGAGGGTTAGTAATCTCCACTTTGAAACTCATAATCGCAATAACGACTGATCCCAGGCGGTGAGCCGGCGTGGTTCACTGCAGCAATGAACCGCATTTTGGATGAGCAATTAGCTCCGATCAAGGCCGATATTCGAACTCTCAAGGACGATGTCCATGGTTTAAAGGGGGAGCTATCAAGTGTTAGGCGGATCGCCGCGATCGTACGTGAATGACTTTTCTATCCTGGCTTTCCCTCTAGTGACATTTTCTAGACTTATAACATGTCCGCTGGAACTGGCGATGAAGCCGGTTTTGAAATCGTTCCGTTCCCTAACGGACAAGACCCAACAAAAGCTCCGGCAAGTATTTGCTCAATTCCTGTCGCAAACCTTTTGCTGATGTGCAAATCTGTTAGCATAACCTTCCTCCTCTGAAATGTGCGAAGGACGTCAAAGAACTCAGTACCAACGGCGACAGGCGCGATCAATATTATAGGGGTTATTATCCCCCAACTGCCCCAGCACGCCTCCCTCCTATTAGTGAGCGTATTGACAAAATTTTCGTCGCAATTGGCGCCAAGAACTATTGAGTGTATACACCTATGTGTTTTGTACGTGCCTCCACCGCTGATTTGAAATATACCATTGTTAATACTACCACAGTGGACGTTAACACTCCTCTCCGCTTGGTGGGCTATTGGTCAGCTTGTAGCTTCCATTGTAGCTTGGGGCTTCATTGGCAACTTTTCATGTGCAAGTGACGTACCAGTAGGCCAATGCCCCAAGGCCGAGAATATGGGTTGGAGATACACCTTGCAAGTCATTCATCTCTTTATAGTTCAAACGTATTTGAATGCTAATGTTTCCGTCAATTCAGCTATATGCTGTGAGCTGTTAGCAACCTTTTCTACGTCATTGATGGCTTACCCATTATCCCGATAGTGGCGCTCTCACCCTCTTGATGTTCATCTGCCGCTTTTTCATTTTCAACCTCCAAGAATCACCGAAATATCTCATTGCAAATGGGCGGGATGAGGAAGCGATCAAGGTTTGACCCTCCTACATGTTTTTTTGCCAGTTTCCCTCATGTAGAATCACAGGTCATGGAGCATTTAGCACACAAGAATGGTAAATCGATCTCCTTGACGCTAGGCCAACTCCAGGAAATCCA
Source organism: Gymnopilus junonius (assembly GCA_015501075.1). Lineage (NCBI taxonomy): Eukaryota > Fungi > Basidiomycota > Agaricomycetes > Agaricales > Galerinaceae > Gymnopilus > Gymnopilus junonius. Next base: position 151,801 of record JADNYJ010000081.1, on the reverse strand, counting down.
AGGAAGTGCGACATTACCACCCAGGACCATGCTGCAGGTGGTGAAAGAATCGTTTTCCCACCTTTCTCTGTCACACGTCAAGCCTCTCTTCGCCGGCAAGAAACTGGCCATCAACAGCTCAATCACCATCCTTTTATGGGGTACGTCCCATCCATCCATCCATCCATCCACCTTATTGCCTCTCTCAGCCTGACCTACTCACGTCCCTTTCCAGGACTCATCGGGCTGGCCTATCCGCTCTTCAGTGCCTTCCTCCCTTTCTATCTGCGGGATCGTGTACCCAGCGGTAACAGCGCCGTCAGCGTCACGTACCGCAATTACACGATCGTTTCCGTCCTTGGTATTCCCGGTTCGCTCATCGCGTGTGCGGTGGTGGATTGGACGAGACGCAGTGGGAAATATTCCTTTGGGGGGAGGAAGTTGGTCATGGCGGTGTCGACGACGCTTACTGGGATTTTCTTGTTCTTGTTTACGACGAGTAATAGCCAGGCGGCTGTTCTTGGGTATACTTGTACGACTTCAGTCACTTCGTACGTTGCTTTGTTATTATTTCTGCGGATAGTGGACTTATGGTCTGTTGTAGGAACGCTGTGAGTACAAGGCTTACGTGTGAGTGTTGCTTATGCTAATGTTATTAAGATGTACGGTGTACTCTACGCTTATACTCCAGAGGTACATTGTTTTCATTTCCTATTGCCCATGTCCTTTCGTTTACAAGTACATTGATCCCCAGGTCTTCCCGGCACCTCATCGCGGAACTGGAGACTCTATCGCCAGCAGTTTCAACAGGATCACTGGTATCCTTTCACCCGTCATCAAGATCGCCACGACTTCAGCGGTCGGTGCGACTGGTGCCAACGTGAACGGGTCAGTCGTTATCTGTTGAGAGTGATAACTCATTGATTTGAAGGAGTTTGCACTTTGTTTAAGGCCAATTTTTGTATCTGCATCCCTATTTCTCATAGCTGCACTTCTTATGTTGTTTTTACCGATTGAGGTATGTCACTCCTCCTTTCTGTACCTTCACAATTTCATTTACCTTTCTTTTCTTTCTAGACGGCGGGGAAAGCGGCTCTTTGATGAAGTGATGCCCTCAAGTTGATCTGCATGATTTAAATGCTCAGTCCCTTCAGATGAGCATAGTAAATAGATGAGTACATTTGACGTGCATTACTTCAGAGGAAGGAGGCACAGGTCAACGTCATACTCAAATACATCACCACCAATTCGGATCCTATGTTTTTGTTGTAAGACGCGCGCTCGACAATATATTGGTTACTCACTGACCGATTGAATCTTCTTAATCCTCGTCATCTCTTCCAAACTGCAGGTTCTCTGGCTTTCGCGTCCCACATATGTATTCAATGATGGTCTGGTCCTTGTATACATACCGCACTTTGAGGCCTGGTACCGTTTCGAAGAAGCCCATGTCGTACAATCTGGATGCTTGTAACCCTAATCAATTGTCAGGGCGTAATGACACTCAGGCCTTGGCCCCTCGTTTTCCCTCTATTATTTCATGTCTACTTCTTAAGCTATGGCCAAGATAACTCGATTCCATTGCCCTTTCTTCCATTTGCACAGGTCGACGGCCTGCCCCAAAGATTTCGGCGAAGCAGCTTTTCGGGCTTCCTGACTGCCCGAGTCAGTTATCAGTGGAGACTTTAAGGCTGATGAGGAGTGGCCCTTCATATGACGATGAGCCAAGGTCAGTCTGGTCAGATGCGACTCGTCCCATGGGAAGCCTGCCAACTGCTAAATTCAAAAGCATCTTCAGCTTGGCGAGGAATCATCTTCTTTTGCCCTCTGCTAGGAAAGCGAAAAACACCCCCACATCGAACAATGTGCCATTATGCCAACAGTCCATTGAGTTCCTGGATGGAAATGAATAGGATTACTTACATTTGATAGTCATATGATATGCGTCTAGTTGATGACTGCATACATGCTCAGACATAGCACATGAGGAAAGGATGGGTGAGAATCAGCAGTCCAGCTAATTCATATAGATGTCAGTGAGAATGACCAAAAGGTGCAGTAGAGATTACCAAGAAACTCGAATCATTTAGTGGAACTCCGTTCGTCTTCACCGTCGTCGCAAATAACTCCATCAGTACAGACATTGAGGCAAACGAGGCGTACCTCTTCATGAAGTTATAGACCAAGACCTTTCACCCCCCGCCAATAAAAAAGCCAAAACTGCTCAATCCTCAGTATACTGTATCCGCTATAAGATTGACGCCACTCATGCAGAGGATCCAACAGAGCTTACATTGATTTAATCAGCACTACATTAGACATGTGGAATATATGTTGTCCAGTTGATATTGGCATATGCACTTGGAGGTAATGCACGAAGACCGATGATAGGAAGGATGAGAAGAAGCAACCGAGCTGACATATAAATACAAACAACAATCATCAAAAACGCGCTGATCAAGTTGTCGAGAAACTCGGTCAATCTCGAACTGTATCCATCATCACCACCATCGATGAACATAGAAAAGGCCACTACCACGATCGGTAAACCAGAGACGAGGACCGCTGAAATCCTCCACAGCTAGCGTTCCTGAAGGGATGGGAAATGGAATGAGGTCCAACCTTTTTCAATTTAAGTACCCATTTGATCCGAAGGTACCGAAATCAGGCCATCGGCAATAGAGGTTATTTGCAAATTCCGTTCAAACGAAAAAGTGGAGCCTACCAGGTCTCTGATTGGCTGAAGGCCCCACTCGTTGCCTTACGAGGACATATTTTTCGTTCGTTTAGAAGTTGCAAATAACCTCTAATGAATTGATCTTACCTCGGACTACAAAAAAGGGATGGTTCGGCGTCAAAAGGTAAACATTTAATTAAAAAGACGTCATCAACGATATCCTATCTCAAAATCTCCGCAGAACGATGAAAGAAAGAGAAATTTGTTTAAAGACTGCATTTGGAGTCTTGAGTGAGTATGCCATTTACAATCCCAGAGTACCGACAGTGAGGACAAAGGCAAGCTTGCGAAGAGTAACCGCAACATCGACGAGCCTAGAAGCATAAGGGAATAATGTTTAACTCAGAAATATAGAGGTAAACAGTTGAAGTTGCTTACAACACAGCAACAAGGCGAACGACTCCGTGAAGAACGATGTCCAATCCGAGAAGAACTTGATTGAGGGCGAAATCATCAATACCAAGGGCAGCCAAAAGGGGAGCAAGTCCGGGGACTGCAAGTTCGACGGCCGCAAGGGTAACAGCAATTTCCTATATCGAGTGTTAGTAACCGTTTCTTTTCTGCTACAGTGGGAAAGCAGTTAACACACAGAAAGAATAGGAAAGAAAGCCTCAGCAACGTCCTCTTGAGTACCTCCAGTGGAAGCATCAACGGGACCGAGGGAGTTGAAAGAGGTGCCGGCGGTGTTGAGCAAGGCGACGAGCTGGTTGATAAGAGGAGTAACGGTCGCAGTATTGGCCTGACCATTCGAGACGAGAGCATCTGATGGTATAAATGCATTCAGTAATATTCAGTGACAAAGGGACGCTACGAGAACATACTGAGTTGAGGGAGGATGGATGAGGTAGACTCCTGGAGGGTGCTGACGATGTCAAGGACGTTGGACACATCAGCGGCGTGTTTCTGGATCTCATCGGGGCTCGCAAAGGCGGCGAGGCCAGTGAAGGCCAAGATGGGGAGGATGAATTGAGAGGCGAACATATTGAAGTAGAGGACTAGAGCTGAAGATTTACTTTCAGTTGCTAGATGTCGAACAGACGTGTCCAGGTTTTATACTTTTCTTAACAGAGTGATGGTCCCCTCCTGTGAATGTGGCATCCGCTAAAGCGTTAGGAAAATGCGCGAAAAGCTCTAAAAATGACGTTAGCTTCTCCACCTCCCAGGACTTTGGCAGGCTCCACAAGTGCATGCGTAGAGTACAGCACCTAGCGATAAAAGATGTGGTCAAAGGCAGCCGAAAATATTCATAACATAACCTTGGAACAGTATCTCACCGTGCTCTTGGTTTGATGACGCAGTCTGGCCCTTTGGGAATAATACTGTAAGCCTCCGCCGTACCCAAAGCCAAGGAGTTCTCATACTTCCAAGCTTGAATGTCATAGACTATTAGTGGAGGAGGATCTGATACATCTTCGCCATCCTTGTATATCGCAGGTTCAGCGCTGTGCTATACTTAACCACCATGCATACCTTCCGTTGTCACATATTTATCCCGGGAACAGAACGCGTTACTGATTTGAGGTGCGCTCTGAATGATTGAATGGGCGGAAGTAGTTCAGTACTGCTTATGGTCGATGATGATGATGTTTAGTGAGTAATCGTGGGGGTCCTACCGAAATAACAAAGCACAGAGTCTGGAGGAAGAATCTTACAGGGCACCTTCTTGGCGTACGATGAGGAAAGGGGATGGGATGTCTGCCCTACAAATGTACGGTAATTCAATCAAAAGTGACAGTGAGAATGAAACAGTAAGGTTTACTTAGACTATGGGCGATGCAGACCGTTGTATTGCTCATCAAATGCTGGCAAGCTGCCAAGTGTGAGATGTAAAGATCGTCATTTCTGTCTCATGAACATAAAAAATGCAAGGAGAATGAAGTCACACCAGTGAAGCGACTGAGCACTATGCAGGAAGTTTGAGTGAACTGACAAGAAGCATCTCACAGTCAACATTTCGAAGCTTGAAGCGCGGTCCTGGAGGGGTGGATAAGTTTTTCCGATTGACATCGACGGGAACTCTCCATGCGTCGAACTTATCTGTGATTAAGCTGATATCGAGATGTCCATTGCTATGGGGGAATATACCTCAGCGAAAACATCCTGGTCCCCGCGTAACCCCAAACCCGATATCGACGATTTCCGTCTACTGAGGGGTATGGTGAAAGTGACGTCTCGGACTTGCGATAACAGATATGATCGAATATTGAAGGGACCTGCGAATTCAAGTCAAAATAATCCACCTCTGATGCCTTTACGTTCTATTCCGATCCACTTGCTTCAGAGTACGTTCCAACTCATCTTCGAGATGCTATTGGATGGATCCGTGGGGGGGTTCTACCTCAAATAAAAGAGCACTGACTGCGGTCTCTTATGGCTGGGAAAGGTGACAGACGCAATTTATTAGTTCGACAGGGGGCGATACGGAGGGACAAGGAAGAATCCGCTCACTCATTCTCTGAATGATTGTCATTGGTCAGCATATGACAAAACCAGGTCATTGCAACGGGTGAGCTTAAAGAAACACTGCGTCATGGTATCGATCTGTCAAAGGCTTTCCGATTTCGTCAATAGGCCGTACTCACCTAGTCTGATATCCCAAGATATAGCTATCCCAAAGTTAAAATCAAGTTGTTCACATTAAAATTCAGTGTCTCTCAACTCAGGGGTGTGTAGTCGAGGTTGTCAAGGTTGACAAGGTTCGTTCCGTGACTGTCCGAGATCGTTGATTGGCTGGAGTGTCGGACCGACGACCGATCACATGTAGCAAGCCCGAAACTACCATTGGTTGTTCCCTTCCAAATTCATCCCTCGATCTCTCATGTTCGCCGCTCCGAAGCTTGAAGATCTCAGTACTCACCTTCAGTACCTCTTGTCTCTTGAAGTCATTCTCTCAGGGTCACAGATGAAATATTCGAACCTCCAAAGTGGAACCGTCTCGGACTGTACTGCCCAAGTACTTACTAACTGCGCTGTCGAATGTCGTGACGGTCTCTTGTTTATTGTTATCATGATCGGGCTTTCCCTCATCGTTTATTTATCCTTAGACTTACTCGAAAGGTCGCAACGATGTGCTGAGCGGGAAAAATATTCATCAAATGTACTTTCTGCATCTTTTACGGTGATATCTAGAGTGGTCGCGAAGATGATGTTGTATATCTTCTCCCCATCAACTCGGAAGTGATCTTTGCATAGGCTTCATGACCGATCTTCAGCTCTCAGGCAGCCTTGTACATCCAATGAAAGCATGCAGGCATACCTTCATCTCGTACGAGAGGTATCACAAGAGTCGTAAAACAGGCTTTGTTGAAATCGGATAACGAGGTCCGATAATCACCTGAAGGCCGTTCGATAAATAATATTCGCATATAACTCAAACGGCGACTGCGCAAAAATTGTATCGTCGATTTCATAAAGGATCTGGGTGTACATCTCGCTAATAACTATCCTCGATTTACGTATTTGTTTCCCCGACGAAAAAACTCAAGAAAGAAGAAGCCCTTAACGGCCGCTGAAGAACGTCAAAGTTCGACTGAAGTCGGAGTTTGGTCTACAACAAACCCAAAGTAAGGATCGAGAGCGCGAAGCCAAGGCCCGTGAGAAGGCCCGCTACATCGAACAACCTGGTATGCTATCGTCAGTAACTTGCCATCGGTTTCCGTAGATAATTACTTACAATCCAGAGACCAGCGCTAGAACACCGGCAAGTACAATATCCAGGCCAAGAAGGACTTCATTGAGAGCAACGTCAACATCAACAAGGATTCCGCCCAAAAGTCCACCCAAAAGTCCAGAGAGGCCTGGGACGACTACCTGCACGGAGGCCAAGGTAGTAGCTATATCCTAAATATGCGGATAAGTTGCTTAAATTCTGTACTAGGAAGGTTATAGCTTACCGAGGCGATAGGAGCAAAGGCATTTGCAACATCCTGTTGAGTGCCTCCGGTGTTGCGAACAGCGCCAAAGGTATGCAAGGAGGTGCTGGCGGTGTTAAGAGAACTGATGAGCTCTTGAATAAGAGGGGTGACGGATGCGGCAGTTGCTTTCTTCTCCGAAACGAGATTGTCTGGAAAGGTAAGACGGAGTGGAAGTAAGTAATTTGAATCCGTCATTAAGGCTCTGATGAACATACTGAGCTGAGGAAGAATGGTGGAGGTCGAGCCTTGGAGGTTACTGATGACGCTTAGCACACTGGATACATCAGCAGCTCGCTTCTCGATTTCAACAGGACTGGCATAGACAGCGAGACCAGTGAAGGCGAGGAATGGAACGAAGAATCGAGTAGCGAACATGTTGATGAAGTAGAAGGTTGGAGCTGAAAAGACTACGCTGTCAGTTGTTATATCTTCAAAAACGTTGTTAGCTTTTATAAACTTTTCGTGTGGGCGTAATTTCCGCATCGAGCTCGCCTTGGATGTCAGGAAACACGCAAAATTATTTGAAAATGGCGTGAATTCCATCTATTTCTATTCAACATCTTGGCTAGCCCTCCAAATGAGTATTAAAAGTAAAATGGTGCTTGAGCGGACGAAGATTAAATGACGTCCAAGAATAATCAGAAGGCGATCTTTATAGGGCAACTCACCACGCTGTCTACTCGAAACAACAGGAGACGGTGACAAGAATCGATTTATTCTACCATCTGCGAGTGTAATCCGTGGACGATGTGACGGCAGACTCTGTTGTAGCGAATAGAAAGATGTCTGCGTGTGTTTTTCAGATAAAAAAAGAGGAATTCTTGCGGTTCTATGTCGTGCGAGATTGCAGAAAGAGGCCTGGACAATATCTGCCTGTATGATGAGACAAACGGGAGGTCAAGGCTGCTCTAGATTTACAAGTGTCCTACGGATCCCAATGAATCTAGGTAGAGAAGGACACAATGCTGACGAAGAACCACTCGGAACCATTGTTCAGCTCGGCACTGTGTTGTTCCTGTTCAAGGATCAACAAAATCGATCACTCTTGTCTCAGATATGTTTGGAATACTATTCCAAATACGTACGATAACTTGACGGCCATCCGCCAATTAATTTTGATTTGTAACCCACGCGATATTTTCGAGGATTTTCAGAGGATTTTAAACAAGATAGCGAGAACATACATTAAATCCACAGTATCCAGATGCGAATTAAAGGAATCTGGATCGAATGATGCCATTCAGGTATTTAGTGAGCGACCGTGAGCGTCCGACCCAAAATAAAATAGGCACAGTGACTTCGGGAAGAGTGGAGCTAATTGGCAGGTCGTGGGGAATTTGGAAGGGACACAGCGTGTACCTATCTTCGGAAGTTTACTGCAGAACGACGGTGAGATGAGATGGCCAAAGTGCAATTTCGTCTGTAGGACGTACAGATTACCGCATTTCACTTTCAAGTCCAATACCAGGCGAGCGCTAACCATGGCACGGAAGACAGTCACACCCATCAAAATATAAGGGTAGTATAATCCCATATACTATGTTATAGATGTCCGAAGAGGAGTTAAGAGGGCTGAGTGGACAGGTCGCGCAATTTGAATGTCAGATGTGTCGTTCTCCAGAATTATTGTTGGGTATGTTTTCTTGTTTGACATGAATGCAGCCTTGTCATGTGCGCAAGGTATCCGTAGTTTCGGTTAAATCGCGACGTTCACGGAGCAGTAGGGCACTGTAAGTGGACAAAAACAATGTGATCGTGAGCCACAGAGGCCAAAAACGTCTCTAAATCACCTGTCAATATACTCAATTCCGCCCCGAAGACGTTCCGAAATATAGCGAAAGCGACTCCTCGGATTCGCTTTTTAAGAAGCATCACAAGCCGGGAATAATCTCAAGGGCATGTTTTAGAAATGAGCCATAACTTCATTATCACATAGCCCGAATTATGGATCCAGAAGTGAGTACCAGCCACAGAAACTATGGGAATATGGCTGCCTATATGACATAAAGGACGGCTATTCTTCAGCTCGTAATGGAGATCATGGGCTAATACTTATCTCTGGTTCCTGAGTAAAGGAATTGATAACGCCCCAGTCAACGCTTCGAAGTGTATAATATTCTACATAACTTTCGACCGTTAGACCTAGGTCGGACGTTTTCTCAGCGCAGAGACTTCATTCCTATAATTAAGAAATTAAAATATTTGACCGGCAGTAACGGTACAACCTGACTCCGTTGGTACATCTGAGTCTCGAATACGACTTACTCATGGATAGCAAAGAAGAGGTGAAAAGAATATTTATATTTACTCTGCACGAGGCGAGCCTGGGTCTAGGCATTTCTCGCAGGGGCTGCGCATTGCGACAGTGTAAACTTGTGGCAATGTTTACTTGATCGATGGTCAACGCCTCCTGGCGTGCACTACCCAGCACATTGCTCATCGCTCAATCGACTTGGGATCTTCAGAAGGTAGAAAGAAAGTCCCCTACTCATTATGATTCCAAACTCCTTGCCTCGACTTCAGTCTCTCGTGGTACGTTCCATGGGGCCATTGCGGAACTCTCACCCACTCACGAAATCCCATACTGTTTGTCACGCAGTTTAGGGTTTAATGCTCCAAAGCATTGGCCAAAACGGGAGGACTGTGCACGAGAGATATCCCAAGGCTATGAAGAGGGAGATAGTCGGCCGTTTGCTGACGTTGAGGGATGATTCTCTCAAGGAGCAGAGATCGGATGGTAGGCAATGATATATTACCAAGTATCTTGCTCCAAGGCACGCGCATTTCTTTCATGTCGAAACTCACTTGCTCAGGAGAGTTCTTCCTGCAGAATGCCCATTAACTCTGGGCTGGTGATGATAGATTGCGGTACATGGATATGTCATGTCCCACAGCTAACATCATACATAGCGTATGACTCGCAACGCCTTTCTGAAGCTCAGGATGGCGTACTCAAATGAATTATCTCAATTAATGTGTCTGGGATAGGCCGTAAATTTGGTCTTTTCTGTGTATCCTTGCCGTGTATGTTCTTTGTGGAGCCATTCCAATTGTGTGTGCAAAAAAAAAACATTTTCCGCTAGCCATCGTCTCGTGTCTCAGAGCCTGGGTTCCTACATCACATTTGTCTGCTTCTTTCTTTAATGTCCGTCAAGCTATGTCGCATGTCTCTCGAAGCAATTCGGATCTTTTGAACACATCACCCCGCTCACACCTGGGTACGGAACGAATATCGGTGGACCGGCTTCCGAACCAATCATATCTATCCTTTCTATTAAAGGATACCAAGCTGGTGTCTAATTCGACACAAAACCACCATTTGGTTCGTTGTTTATGAAGTCGCCTATGTAAATTGCGCAATGTGGATCATAAGCCTTACCAGACACTCTGAAATTCGTCCTATGCACACTTTCCTGAGAGGTTACGGCTTCTCAGTTCGCTATGTGATGAACGATTTCAACCACTATGTTTTGTTTTCTGGTATATTTTCGTAAGATTTTCATAATTTTACGAGTTTGGATTGGGTATCGGTAATAGGAACCGTTGCTGGTATCCGTGTTCATGGATCAACCCTAGCTCCACGTCGTGAAGAGGACCTGTACCGGATGATTAAGTCGGTGTCACCAATTCACATCTACACCTGGCTGTAAAGCAGACAAAAGTTGTTCAAAATTCCTTCTCGAACAATCGGCATGAAGAGTAATCCCCTTAGTACTGGCTAGCTTCCCTTCTCAAATTTAGGTAAATTACTCACTCACTTCGAGCCGTTCAGGCTTCTTAAGGTTCCAACCCTCAGTTCCTTTCAATGTCGAAATGGTCCATTGGGTTAATAACACAATAACCGCGTACGCAGGAACTATCCGCTGCTCGAAAGAGTCATGCTGGTCTTATTCCTGACCCAGGGTTTATTTTCGATGCGACAGTGCCTTATCTATACCGTCAATGATCATCCTCATACTGAGGACCATATCCAAAGACTCGAGCAGCCTTCCTTATGCGAACAAGTCGGGTACGTCTGAGAGACCCAATCCACGTTCGTGTGCTCAGTGGTCAGTCAATTCGAATTTCTGGAATAGTTTGGCATGAGTATGTAATGGCGAGTACCTTGGACCTTAGCATACGTACCCCGGAGTCACGAGTAAAAAGAATCCTGGCCATGCCCCGAAAAAAAAAGCCCAACAACATTCTCCGGCGCGGAGTCTGCTGGATGACAAGGCTATTGCAGTCTAGATGCATGGACTCCCTGAGCAAGACGAGTAATGTATTCAATTGTGATGAGCTGAGTACCTAATTTCGAGGCGCCGAAGGCGAAGGACAAGAACCGGAGGATTGTGAGAAGGCGTTTTGGGCCGCGTAAGACTGCAGCTTCCTCTGCGTTCATCATCCTATCTGCTGACAACGAGTATGACTTATACGTTCAAGGCAACCACGTTGGGTCTAGTTCGGAATGGCAAGAAGCCAATATCTACAACGTCCAAATGTCCCCAGCTGCTTCTGAAATAGTGCTAGCCGTGAATGCCACCAACACGTGTCTACAAGCAGGGCTTATCGCCTTGATTCAGCTGATGCTGGAGAGTAACGGGTGTGGTCCATACGCGTCTGTGGTCCCGGATGATACGTGGAGGTATACGACGGTGTTCTTAAATGGATTCCAGGCGCCTGGGTTTGATGATTCGGACTGGAGTTATGCAGTTGTCGAGTACGCGTATGGAGGTGTGGTATGGGGTGCTATTCCTGTAGAGGCGCTGGGTACGGGTAGTCCATTCGGGGACCTAAAGTTTAGAGTATTATTTCAGCATTTAGCTTAGACCCGCACATATTCAGCATACAATACCTATCATATTCCTCTCAATGAGGAACATCGGTTGCATAGCGGAAGTGAGACGATGGACTCCATCCAAAGATTCTAAACGACTGGCTTCCAATTCACCCAAGCTCACGATCCGCCCACTTTTTCGGTGTCTTCGTATTTCCGTCTAATATGATGGTCAGATCTGGACCGCGACTTGGAATGTCGTATGTAGTTCCTTTCCTTTCCGCGCTTCGTCTGTGATACGAGAATATCGCCACTGGGCAGGACTCCCCTACACATACGACCATATATTCCATGATGTGCAACTACGTGGGTGGCAAAGGTGAGAGAGACAGAAGACTCGCAGTCGAAATGCTACACACCAAGGACCATACATATCGAATTTGTACTTCTACCCCTTATGATTTATCGTAGCCCACTTCTCCTCCTCCAAATCTTCATTATGTTCCGGTGACGCTTGCCACATTAGCTTCATCAAGAGCGAGAACTTCTTTGAGGTCATCAACACCAGTTTATTGACGAAATTCTACGGGATAGTAGTGTTGGCAGTAGGAGTGGGGCTGGATAGGTTGCATGGAGTCGAAACTTGAATTCCAATTTCCGTCCACGTCCGACTGCGACGCGCGTCGTTGATGTGAGTCACGTGGAGATCTGGATGTATCTTCACTTTCTTCGAAACCTTTTTGCTCCCGTTTCCTGCATTTTGACCAGAGGTGAGGCCTTGAATGTCATGAGAAAAATAAATATATTGGATTTGACACAAAATATTATTAGTGTAGCTGACCCTGGAGGATGAATAGATCTCGTATTCTACTGCCCTAGCCCGGTTGAGTCGTCTGTACTTTACAGGAATTACCAAACGGGCGTTCGGAATTCTCCATGACATCCATGAGAATTCGTCTTTTGGCCACTATCTACGCCAGGTCACCCATAGGCAGCTCGACTTTTTCTCTCACCTATTATCTTAAACCTCATTTACTTCAACTACTTGTTCCATGCATTCTAGTCATACAAGTTCTCCAAAAATCTTATTAGAAGAACTAAATAATTTAGAGGCCTCCGAATTGGACCCGCCACTGACGCGTTGCCGCCAAGTCGCATGCTATGCTTCTCAACCTTCGATCAAATAGCACAAATAGACCCTGATAAATTTAAATATCTAACCACGGCCCCGTTCGAAACCTTCAAGGTTTTGATTCTGTTAAGAAGCAAGTGATCATAGATACATTTGTTATCTATGACCACTTCCTTCTTAATGGAATTGCAGATCCAAAACACTGTCTCTACGACTTTGAGAACTTAAATAATTTCAGTTGGTAAGCAACATTCGGAAAATCTACGTGTTATACCATTCTGGATGATGTCTACCAATCTTGGGCAAGAACTGTCAACGGAGTCCACACTGCTGTCATTCAGTAAAATTTCAATGTCGCTAACATACAGCCAGTACGGCCTCATGGTTGCAGGGTTCAATGCCTCCTCACGATATACATAAATACTCCTCTCACAAGAAATGTTGAAGATAAATTTTCCCTCACAACGACATTCAGACCTTGGCCCTCCGTCATTTCCTGTCTATTCCTTGAACTATGGCCCAAGATAGCTCGATTCCATTGCCCTTTCCTACATCTGCGCAGGTCGATGATGTATCTTACCCCTCGACTACCAACTCCAATTCAGCAGAAGTCATATCCGGCCCTACCACTGAAATCGAAATTGTCGCCGCTCCCTCTAACCCAACCGCAACCGAGACACCTGTTTCTCCCTTTGCGACTGTCGACAAGGCCATAATGGAATCCGTGGCAAGCAGCCTGGCCCCTAAAATTTCTGCAAAGCAGCTTCCCGGGTTACCTGACAGCCCTAGTCAGTTATCGATGCAGACATTGATGCCGACGAGGCGTGGCCCTCTATACAATGATGAGCCAAGATTAGTCTGGCCAGACGCGACTCGTTCCATGGGCAGCCTGCCAACCTCCAAGTCTCTGACGTTCTTCGCCTCAGCGAGGAATCATCTCTTACGTCTTCTTTCACCCGCTGCATCTGCCAAGAAGGCGAAAGCCACTCCTGCATTAAACAATGCGCCCTACGCCAGCAGTCCATCACATTCCTGCACCCCTGAATCAAACACGCCCATGGTAGGACAACCTAGCACCGAAGACCTAAAAATCATGATAAAACAGACAAAGGGCTTGGATGACGTAACGAGAGAAGCGAGTGAGAGAGCCAGGGTGTTATCTATGACTCCAGTCGAAGATGACGAGCCTGAATCTTGAATCGGGTCCTCGTCTACGCCACAAGTCCTTTCTGCGACTCATGATCCCAGGTCTTCTGTCATCTGGGGTTGCGTTTGGGTGCTTTTCTTTGGGTATCCCTATGTACTTTTACCTTTTAGCTTTCCATTGTTATGTTCCAGGCAAAGATCTATTATGCTGTTCTTGCTTTTCAGACCCATATACACCCTAAAATTAGATAGGATTACTTACATGGATAGTCATATAACATACGTCCAGTTTGTTATCTGCAAACACGCTTAGACATCAGGCACGAAGAATGAAAGGATGAACGAGAACCAACAGTCAAGCTAATCCATTTAGAAATCTTAAATATAAGTCGTACAGTTCGAAACTGACATATGCGCTTGCACATAATGCACAAAGACCAATGGAAGGACGGATGAGAAGAAGCCGTTAAGCTGATATATAATCACAAGTCAGTCATCAAAAACACATCGATCAACTTGTCGAGAACCTCAGCATGCCTCGAACTGTATCCATCTTCACCGCCATTGATAAACGCCGAAAAGGTCACTATTGCGACTGGTAAACCAGAAATGAGGACCGCTGAAATCCTCCACAGCCAGCGTTCCTGAAGGGATGGAAATGGAAATACCACGCATGCAATGGATGCCGCTGAAGGTCAGCGTGACGGGTAAGGCGAGAAGGTAACTGAGGCCGTCGTCCTCGACCTGTGGGGAGTAGAAGATCAGGAAGTGCGCCAAAGATGGGACAGAAAGGAGAGGCGAAGAGAACATACGCCGTACCCTTCCAAATGCCGTGATTTGCTGCTGTGTTTTAGGACAGGTTCTGAAACGTATGCAGTATCTTTGGGTATGGAGGTCGAAGATGAGGCTTTTGGTATTGGGATGAGGAGAAGCAACAATAGGAAGAGGTGGCCGTCGGAGAGATTCTTCCAGATAAGAGCTTTTATGGCGTGATTTCTTCGTGGAAATGTGTACCTCGTGTATGGAGGTGCGTGATGGTGGTGGTAGCATGTAACGCGTGGTCAGAAGAGGGCGAATGTGGAAGATCCTTATGCAGTTGTCAGTTCCATATCAATGGGATCGACACCGGTGATCTCCTTACACGATAAGGAGGATGATTTTTCCAGGGCGACTCCAAAAGAATATAATGCGAATATCATACAATTTTTAAACTCCTGCAAGTATTGAGTTAATTACATACAAAGCATAGGGCGATTTCTTGAAGAAAAATTGCATAAGAGGGGCATTTATTTACTACAGGTACCCTATTCCGAGTCGTGTCATTATGATGTTGGTCCTTCACAAGTTCTTCTCGTCTTTGTCAATTTCCTCATCAATAATGTGGAGAATCTCAGACAGGTTCGGGTCTTCATCAGTCCATGTGATCTTGGACTCCGCATCTTGCAACGACAAAATTTTCCATACAGACTCATCGTCCACTGCGTCAATAGCCTGCAGCATATTGTTAAGTATAAATGTGAGTATAAACAGTGGAATATACCCACCGATGACAGCTTTGGCTCCAAGTCGTTCATCTTCTTTGCAACCTTTGCATCTGCGACTGCTTGGTCTATCGTTCCATCATCGACCAAATCTTGAAGGCTGTCGGCAAGGTCTATAATGGCTTTGGCATCGCTTTCAAATGACAAAGTGATGTGAGTGTATTGCTGAATCTCCTTGACGGTGAAGCGACGGACACAAAGTTCTTTGATTGCTCTGGAGTAAGTGATCGAAAATGGTGAGTGAGGGTTTGTTAACGAAGAATTAAATGTTTGCTCTCACTCTCTGAATTCCTCCCTCTGCTCCTCCCCAGTTACGGCATCGTAAATTAGAGTAATGAGATCGAATGCAAAGCCAAGATATGTAAGGACCTTCCCTGCAACTCTGAGGCCTCTAGCTACACGGGCTACTTTTCCAGCAAGGGCTTGGCCTTTCAGAGTTGCCCGCAAGATATTCATTCCGCCGCGAATGAGGGCAATTCCGTCATTTATACTCGCTAAGAGTGGGATTTGTGTCAGTAATGAGTCGAAACTGTTGCTTAATATGCAACGTACATCTGAGCATTCTGACCAGTCCGACTCCAATGGCACGCAAGGAAACTGTGATCAAGTTACGATTGAAGAGAAGGGATACAACGGTGGCTTATTAAATTATTTGAAAATGTCAGTTATGATTAGAGTCTCAATCACGGACAAGCCACTAACCTGATCGTCCACTGAGGAATCCAAGACCGGCAAGGCCAACGCCGATTTTGAGGCTAATGTCGACACCCAAATCCTTATTCTCAAACTCTTTCTTCAGGTCGAGGTATTTCTGTCTGTCTTCAGGGCTCAGCATATCCTCCGCAGCTTTGAGATATTCATCGAGAGTCTTATAACCACGTTTCTTGGCCAATTTGTCGAGGATCACCAAGGCTCATTCGTCTGGGTTCTTGGTCATCCACATCTTCCTTGATCTGAGTTTGGAGTTGCGCAATATCGCTGGCAAGCTGTTGATGTGATTAGCTTGGTTGATATTGTCTGCATGCAAAAATGCTTTCAGTGAAGATGAAAATCAGAAATTTGAAATGAGGTTACCTGGATAAAGGATGCCCATGTTATATATTTCTGGAAGAGAATTTTGAAATTTAGATCTCATGTTGGGGAGCAGAAATGAGAACTGAGAACTTCAAGTACTTACAAGCTGATTAAATAGCTCAAGATGGTGATATATTCAGTATTCAGGATGGTTCAGATGCAGGAATGCATCCAGCACTGTTAAACAGTCATAAAGTCTGCAGAAAGGTGAATGGAAAGTTTCAACCCCACATATGTACCTTGCAAATCAGTCAGATGATCGCACTGGGTGGCAGCTCACACTGTATGGCAAGCGTTTTACAATGCTTCACTGTCACTTTATTTTCCTGATCCGGTGGTTCTGAGGTCAGACAATGCCACCAGCTGAGACATGACAGTGAAAGGGTCTGGATTCAGGAACACTAGGGGCTATTCAAAGTCTAAAAGAACATCAATATTCGCATCAGTGCACCACAGGTGACCAAAATATTTCATTTGAAAGCACGTATTACCCCGGTCTGCCATTCGGCATAACTTGAGCTAGGATGACACCTATTCAAATTTCAAGTGTATATGTTTCAAATGCATTAAACATGCATCAGATAGATTCAACCTCTGTATTCACATGATGTCCTACCACTATACCACTCAAGACTTTTTTGTTGCCATTGAAGATCAAATTCGAAGTAGAAAATGTCTGAAATCCCACTGACTTTTTGTTCTTTCCTAAACAAATATTCCATCGCCTCGATCTCTACTATCCACTCTCCACTATATTTCAAATATGGGCAATGACATCAGCAAGCCTAGTGACATCTTCTACCCTGATAACCCAAAATGAAGGACACAAGCATACCAGCTCCATAATGATATTGTTGATTACTCCAACCAGTTCAAGGAAATTCAGCAACACAGGTGCTGTGCATTTCAAAATTTCAATCTACAATTTTGACATCCACATTCATTCAAAATTAGAGATGAAGTTCTAAAAGAAATCAAACCTCGCCTGAAGGAATTCCTCAGCAAATATGGCTACAATTCCCTAGAAGAACTCAACCAGTTGGTTCAGAACACACTCAAAGGTTCTGCTTTCAGCGATTACCTGAGAGTAAGACAGCAGTAAGTACAGATCACCAAATTCATGCCGTTGAAAAATCTGACAAGATACACCCTTCTTCTCTCTTCTAGAATTGATAAATGAGATAAACTTGTCTCGGCTGTATTTCAGATCACTAGCATCATCTCTGTGGCTAGCGGAGTCTTTATTGGTGGCCTCGTCATGCTTGGCATCATGACAGGAGGCACTGTGCTCTCCGCCATTGGACTTATTGGCTCTGGGCTAGGCATCATTGCTGCTATAGCCTTTCTTTTTGACATATTCAAAGGAGCTGAGGAACGGGTGGTAAGGACTCACCAGTGTTCATTATTGAGTTCATAGACTGGGATGCTGATCTCTGATCATGATTACAGAACATGCGAAAATGTATACATGATCTCACCCTTGAAAGAGTAAAGGCTTGAGCAGCCTTAGAAGGGATGAAAGCCATATCCAACTGGGTAGAAAGTATCAGTAAGCTTGTAATCCATAGTGAAGGGAGGTGACAACTCACGGTTCATAAGGATCTTGGCTAGATGAACCCTTGATTATTGAGAATGAAGAAATCATGAAGAGAAAGATCGAAGGGGACTTCTCCAATGATTTCAATAAATTAAAAGACCTTACATTGTTCAGGTACGTCGATAATCAGTTATCCTTCACATCAGTCATGTCTGAGACCGATAATATCCTATTTCTCGGCATAGTATCTCACTGAACGGGATAGGGAGCGTGGCGCTTGGATGAATGAGGACCCTGATTGGAGATCAGGTCCATACGATATAATTCCGAGTGGAATACTCACTTCACTTTTTTCCGAGCAATTTTTGGCGAAGAATGAGCCATATTATTATGTCCCTGAACAAAAGGTAAAAATTAATCAATGTCGAAAATTGCCGCGTTGTTTTATTTATACCTTTGAAAAGGGAAGGGAAGCCCATGACGTATTCCCTGATTTCTTAAACCCGGCTCCCAAGGTAGGAGAAATACTAGAAGGGGTCGTGGATGCTCTGACGAGAAATTGATTGTTAGGTCTCTTTAGAGTACGAAAGTGAGAACGCTTCGGGCTCACTTGAGCTGATCTACCTATCAAGCGACAAGACTTCATGTACAGGGCTAGGCCCAAAGGTTCGTCCATTTCCTTCCTTTCAGCGCCAGCTAAATTTTTGTTTAGGACGACAGGTGGGCTGTAATTTATGAATCGGGCCCTCAGATCGGGCTTAACCATCACGAAGCCAAGTTGAGCGACTTTAGATTCTTGTTGAGGAATGTGACAAGTGGATTGGCGATAGAAGGATGTAAGCTAAACATCCTTGAGTATATTGGCTGAAAGGAAAGGAAGCGCGGTTAAATTGAGGACCCTGAGACTACGTAAAAGCTGAAGATGTAAAATAATTTTTAGTGAATGTGATAAGATAAGAGCCTGCCGCACAGAATATTAATTGAGATGATCGCAGGAAAGGAACAACAACTCACATGAAAAATTATCCAAGGGGTAGGTTTCACGGCTAGTATTGCACATCACGGAGACGTGAAAATGCATAATATAACGCATCCGAACCACCATCTGGTGCTAATACCCAACGAGCCTCCAAATCACGTAAAATTCATCAAAATACACGCCTACACCTGAAAGATGTGTCAATCACACGCGTGAAGCATGCAGAGTCAAATAGCGGGGATCAGATAATGGACGTTCCTCGGCGTCGCGCGTCGTCAGTCCAATTGAACATAGCAGACCTGACAGTAGAAATGAGTGAACGGCTTAAAGTCCATAGCGATGCATAGGCCCTAGGATATTTCGACTTCAATTAACAAGAGCTAAACGTTGTCCAAATCTCAAATTTTCAGCACTGACGTTCTGTTTTCTTGAACTAAATTTTGAGGTCGGGAAAAAGGAGACGGAAGGAGGTGTCCATCGATCATCATATTTTGAAGCGATACAGGCTTCTGTTCCACTCTTCAATGGTGCGAAGTTGATCATATGGATATAGGACTGCCTCAGCAAAAGCGGCATATTGAGCTCTACCTTATGTAGATTAATACCTTTTTGATGGGTGAACAGTCAAATAGATATGCCAGTTGAGTCACTGTCGCCATATCGTTTCTTTCCACCTCAATCAAGCCATCATTGTAGGCGTCCCAGTCGATTTTTAAGGCGATGAAGCAGAGGAACCATCACGACACAAAGCCTGGAAGAAAAATAAGCCAAGGAAAGGTCGGATTGGGAGCCACGCACTTGTGTTCACTCCTCGTCAAAGTTCTTGGGCATCGTCGTTATCGAGCATTGAACAACGGAGGTCTCAGAGGAATTGAAGTCCAATCAAGGTATTGGTATCCGTGAACTAAAAAGAAAGAATTACATAGTTAGTAAGGCTCACAAGCAAAGTGTACACCTGACCAAGCAAGCCAAGTCCTCACCACCCCTGTTATCCATTAGTGTCTCCAAAATTTTGTACCCAAGAAACCGTGCACACTGCACAGACTAAGGCTTCCAGTTGCGCGTCGATTTCGCCACTTGTTCGTGACGTGTCTCGAGATCAAGCCACTTCGCGTAAGCTAGGATGAATTGAGAGTCGGGAAGTACGGATATCAGGGCGTGAAAGAGGCTGAGAAGGTCTACACGAGCTCGACATGATGATGAAAAACAAGGAAGCGGCGGTAGACATTGGACAACATTATTCCTACCACTTCCAATCCCGAATCGGTGGCTGTGCGATGTGATGAAAATTGTGTGCTGTGACTTGTTGTAACACGCTCCTCTGCCTCCTCCCGCTGCCCAACTCACCAGCTCCTTGAAGGTTCTTTCCTTGCTGTTTTTCTTGAAATATTTTCAGGACGTCCCTATGGAGATTTCTGTTCAACACTACTGACGACAAAACGCGCTTCTTGGACCCAATAAGATATGCCAGGCGCCAGCCTGAGTGCGTTTACTTCCAGTGGTTACCTCAAGCTTTAGGGTATATGTGCTTCGCGATCCAAGTTAACGGATGGACCGGAAGGAAGGTACGGCGCGTGCATGTCAAGTACTATTTCGGGCGTATCTCATACGTTACTTCCTGAATTGCCTGCCAACTGCACAGTATCCCGGTAACTTTCGATCAATCTGGCTCCTTGATTATGGTGCACTTCACGTCTTTGCTCACCTGCTTCGACGTTTTTCTATTCTGCTATGGTCTATTTCATCTTTTCCTGAGTTTCTGTAAATATAAACCCGCAATCTATGATTTCCTTCAAAAAAAAATCGCCAGAAACCACAATCTGATATTAACCAAATCGGCTCACGCTATATGAACTTGGAATTGATTGCGCACTACTTAGTCCTCTTCCTCCTTCAGAACCGACATTCCGAATTCGCTCGTGCTGTAGTCACTCTCTTCCTCCAAAGAAAATGCCCGCCTAGTAAAATAGACCCCATAGTCTGTTGACGCTGTACGTGAGGAAGCAAGAGAATAGCAAGGCGATACAGAGCTTTGATAAGAGCTGCCTCTTGAGGAGCTCCTGTACGAGTATGAAGGGGACACTTCAGTCCTGATTTTTTTACGAGCCGGGCCAAAGGTGTCCGATTCTTCTATTGTCTCCGATTTCCTTTTGGCACCCAATTGTTCTGGACAGTGTTGATTTAAATGCGAGAGGGATTTGAGTGGTGGGATGGAGATTTCGCTGGAAGGATGCCCGGTTTCTGATTCATGATTCACAGTGGGGGAAGTTCTTGTATTGACATACCTCTTCCTTGTCAACGGAGACCAAGAAATAAAGAACTTGAGAATTTCCTTTTCCAAGTCACTCTCACAACAGAGATCAGAAATATCGTCATCGTCCAAGGGTTCATCAGAACCTAATGGGCCTATACGATAGATCAACAGCTGATTTTCCACCGGTATTTCAAGCTTAAGATGGGTGTTAACAAAGTACACATTTATATCGGAATATTAGTGCTAGTGACATACCCGTTCAGATATCATTTCTTTAATATCAGCCCCCTTCATCTCATCGCTTATGTAGATAGAGGTGTATCGTCGTCCGTCTGTAGTGAGATAGATACTCCCCTCATTAAGATAGAAAGAGGGTGATCTGGAATGTTGTTGAGCCCTAGACCCACCCCCAGGAAAATAGAATGGCATGTCAGGTTCCTGAGATTCGAAAACGTGGTCTAGGAGGATCTCCATGTCCGCCACATGGATGTTTTCACTAGCCCAGTCCTCTTCAAGTTCTGTGTCTATGTTGGTATTCTGGTTCGGAATCAAGTCCATGTAGTCTTCGAGCCTGAGGGTCAAAAGATCAAGATACTACCCATTTCAGACCAAGTTAATATGGGTGAAGTTACAGGTACCACTCACTGGACCCTTTTCTGCGGTATACCCTATCATGAAGGATGTTGGGGATGATGATTGCCCACCCGACTCTGACCCATCTGACTCCGGAATACTCTTTTTGAAAGGTGCAGGTTCCTTAGTGTGATTCTCGAGACCAAACTCGGGCATGGAGTCTGGCGGTACATGCACGCGACGGCTTTTTCCGTCCAGCAGATTTGAAGCAGAAGAATTGTCTGGGCATGGCGAGAGAATATACCCCTGCGACATAGAAAAAGGACTCATCTTGGGTGGTTAGAGCAGAGGCGGAGTGGACAAGTCATGATGGTAAGAGAACAACTATAAATAAACGTGCAGCACAGGATATTGGGCTGTGGAATGACGTGCATAGCAGTGAGCCTACTAGCACTGCCAATCGGTCAAATTGAAGCGGACAGAAACTCACACATAGTCAGCGACGAAGAATTCGTATAGGAAAGAGGAAAAAGGATTGTGTGGGGAAGCATGGTTGAAATAACAGTGGTGGGAGGGCCGAGGATGTTGGTGATGATGTTCTTGATGATATCCGAACGCTCTATGCCACAACTAAATTTTTACGCCAAGAAGAGGGTACAGAAATAAACAAGATACGAAAAAAAAAGCTACAAAACGCGAAAAACTATGCAAAGTACTGCAGATAACGTACAGGATCCGCACCCTTGAACAGTACAACTCTGGTACCGGTGATAATGGCGGTCATGGTGGTAGTGGAGGTGGTTGATGGCGGGCGTCACTAGCACCGTTCTGCTGTTTCCTTTTTCCTACCCTCCCACCCTTTGCCAACACCACCACCGGCGGCAGCGGCTCCATCAGTGCCAATGTTACCATCATCGCCATCGCCGGCAACCCTAACATTACCAGGCTCGAATATGTTCCTTGCACTTCCAGATAGTTGGTATGAGCGAAGATCTCCACACTCAATCCTCGTCTCGTTGAGTCGTGAGTCGCGAGGTACGAGGTACGAGAATTCCGGCAGTGCCCACCCTCACCCTCACTCATACCCGCACCTGCATCCGCACCTACATCACCGGCACCGACATCATCCACACCAACACCCCCAGCACCCATATCGACAAATCCACGCCAGTGCCAGCAGCACCACCCTAAGTCCTCCTAATCGCCCTCTTGCCAGTCGTACAAATCCTCGCAGCCCAGAAAACGTCCTCAACCAAGATCTAGCTGGCAGGCGAAGACTATGAAAGCCAACACCAAAGCTCCATGCAGAAGACGCACGTAGAGACCCCATCTCGTCTTTGACAATGCCAATGCCCTCCAATCCTAATCGAAATCCGAGTCCCTCAGTGTAACTCCGCCATCTTAGGATATCCTTTGTGGAAGTGAGCATGGGTAAGGCGGCGAGAAGGTGAGGTGGAGGAGGTGACGATAGGAGGTGAGAGGTGAGAAGAGGAGAAATGATACTGAGGGCTTGAGGGCGGCGCGTTGGAGGTGGTAAGCCCGAAGCTCGAACTGAAAGGTTGGAAGGTACGGTGTAGAGGTGACATGGGTATTGTCGACACTGGGGCCGTCGTTAAGTGGGAGGAGGGATCAAGGGCGACTGTGACAATGTGAATGTGCGACGTGGGTGGGAAGGGACGGGCTTGAGCGTTTGAGCGTTTGAAAGTCTGCGGGCGGCTGCTGCTCAAAGGCGGTTACAGTAGCGGCGATGACTGTAGTAATGCCCCATGCCCAGAATGTCCAAAATGATTTCACGAACACGAGCGAGGGACAGGAGGTGAGATTGATTGAGGGGCGGCTGACTAGAGGGAAGGTGATGCTCGTACTTAGCCCATTCCATGTGCTTGCTAGTGACAGGAGCTGTTGGTGCTGTTGCCGTTGGTTACAGAAACGCCTCGGGAGGGAGCCCTTGAGTATTATGGTGCCTTGAGTCGAGGATGGAATGTAAAGGCGTTCCAACTGATTAATCAGTCAATAGGTGAAGCGTAAGAAAGGTGAAATTCCTACTTCGTCTCCCTTTGAACCAAATTTCGAGTTGTCTTCACTTTCTTCTCCCCCGATGCAAAACGTTGACCCCATCGAAATATAAAGTGAACTGTCCACGTCACTGTCACCCATCTCATTCGCTTATGCTGCTGATGAGCATTGGAACATGCGCATCGGCAGGTAAAACATACCTTCTCTGGAACTTGAAAAGTGACAAAACTTAGTTTTCGTCCCACTGTATGTATGCGCAAATGGATCGTTGGTAGGGTATACTTTATCTCGACCTCGACCTTCATATCATCAATTGACCCCGTATAACTTCACTCTGGCAGGAGAGATATAACAACTGCTTGAGAATCGGAAGTTTAAACGTCTTCGGCTCGTACTGCAAGATTTGAAAATCGGAACAAGCTCAAACCTGCAAAAAAAGACATGAATCTCAAAGGTATTCTTCACATCCTGGACGCATTTACGCACTCGCCCTTCTTTCCTTCATTCGTCCTTTGTATCCCAGCGGTCCTCCCTCCTGCCCCTCAGCACCACCACTCCAACCCTCACCATCGACTTTTTCAGCCCCAAATGGATATGGACCAGTAAAATCGACAGCGCAGGCTACTTCCTGCCCAGCACCCGCGCCTTCCGCAACGACTTATGTCCGCACCACGGCAAGACGGCCGCCTTCGCAGATGTGATCATCCCCGTCGACAACGCGTACACCCTCTTCATCAAGCGGCGTGGTGGGAAGCAGGAACGATTGACCTGCGGTCGAGGGTTATTGCGTCCCACTCATTGTGGGGTGTAATATTTTCGTGATTAGCGCTACTAATTTCGATGGACTGGACGATAATGCTGCTGGGCTGCTGGTTGCCATGGATATCGCGTACTTGGGTCGACTTCTAGCCTTGTCATTGATGGGAGTTGGAGGTATTTTGACAGCGTTCCGGAGGGCTTCGAGCTGGGTGGGTTCGATGATAGTGTATGAGAAGACGCATGGAAGAAGACAACATTTGCAGAAGGAGTCACGAAGAATGAGGAGATGCAGAAGACGAGAATCAAAAACTTGTTGCGATGTTGTTTGGCATTACTGATCAACAGCTTTGAATTTCGAAAGCCGAGCTGGCAAATGCATCGAGGCGTGCGATACTACGACGGCAAAAAGAAAAGTTCCATTGTTTGTATAAATGTCCAGAATGCGATACACTTGAACAGTGCCAACAAGACCTTAGGCGATGCATGGCGATACCATTGGGGGTGGGCACGGCGCGATGGAAAAGCGTGATGTTTGTCCTTTTGTCTGTCCCCGATACTCAGCTGGTCCCCGTTTCTCCTTCACCTTCAACAACATATTCCGGGCCTCCCGTACTAAGATAAATTCCAAAAAAATATGTTTTATATATTAAACATGTCTAAGATAATATCGGTGGCACTAATTGTACAGAGACTGAAAATTGTGATATTGGGAGAATTTTTGTTGAAATTCTGTGGGAGCTCCATAGAACCTAGAGCGTAATGTTTCATCGTAGAAGGTGCGAGCATACGGTGGAGGAAGGTTGGAGGCCATGTCGTGTGAAAATGGGACTCGAAAGAGGAGTGTTATTCCATGAATGGACTTCGAAAGTCGTCGGAGATAAAAACGGAGACCTTTTTCAAACTTGTGATAGGTGGGCGCAATGAAGCAAGAACGTACAATGAAATGGTATTGATTGGATCCATTGAACAAAAATCATAGAAGATGAACAATGAGGAAACTATCAAAACTGCACTGGCATCTACAGTCCAAGTGTAGCGACAGTCAGAACGAATGCGAGGTTGTGTAGAATAGCCCCAACGTCGACGAGCCTAGGGGATAACGAAGATTTGGTTCAGACCGGAAATACGCAGAGAAGGCAGTGAAGGTACTTACAATACAGCAACGAGGTGAACAACTCCATGAAGGACGATGTCCAATCCGAGAAGGACTTGGTCGAGAGCGAAATCAATGCCGAGTGTAGCCAAAAGGGGAGCGAGTCCGGGGACTGCATGTTCGACGGCCGCAAGGGTGATGGTAATTTCCTGCGCTAGAAGTCAATTGCCGATCTTCGAAAAAGTAATCGCAGCTCACGGAGATGATGGGGGCGAAGGCAGTGGCAATATCCTCTTGGGTACCACCGGTGGACGCATCAACGGGACCAAGGGAGTTGAAAGAGGTACTAGCGGTGTTGAGAGAGGTGACGAGCTGGTTAATGAGCGGAGTGACGGTCGCAGTGTTAGCCTGGCCGTTCGAAACGAGGGTATCTGAGGGAAGAAACATGTTCAGCAATATTCAGTGACTATGAGCGAAACAAGAACGTACTGAGTTGAGGAAGGATAGAGGAAGTTGAGCCTTGGAGGGCGCTGACGATGTCGAGGACGTTGGACACATCAGCAGCGCGCCTCTCGATCTCGATGGGGCTCGCAAAGGCAGTGAGACCGGTGAAGGCCAAGACGGGGAGAATAAATCGAGAGGCGAACATGCTGAGAATGTGAATCGAGGAGAGGACTGGAGGTGAAGGATTTCAGTTGTTGGATGTCGAGCAAACACGTCGAGTTTTTATACCTTCTTCCCCGAGTTCCTGTACCATTAATTAAAGGTAAAACAAAGCACACCGCGCTAAGAATATACGCAAAGGATCTCGGAAATGGCGTATATCCCTATCACGCTCTCAGGGTTCTAGCAGAACTCCACACCTGCACGCTAACCGATTAACCCCGCCCGGACGAAATTTTGATAAATGCAACGGGAGCATACTTACAACGTCATCCTTCCGGCTAGCCGACCACGCTGCTCTACTCAAAGAAAAATGGCACAATGAATGACGGTATGAAGTTATTTTCGCCGTCCTGACCTGGTCAGTTGAAGATCGTGGGATGGCGAGTTGAGCGTCCAACAGAATAGGAGTACAAGTGCGCGTTTCCTATGCTCCAAAAAAAAAATAAGAATTTTGATCCTATCATATTTAAAATTTTCGGCGCATATACTATTGAAACGGATCTGTCTTCTAGTAGTAGCACTAGAAGCAACATCATGATCACGCCTATAGTAACCAAAATACGCGTGCTGCTCATCTCTCACCCAGAAAAGATTCTCGGTGGGTTACAACTAGTGCTGGGTGTTTTACTGGGACGTTTAAAACAGTGTAGTTTTTCACATGGTTTTTAACATGTTTCTAACGTTTTTAACATCAGGGGGTCCAAAATCCTCTGTGTTTTACTGTGATAAATCATTCATATATTTCATCTAATAATCAATGAATTTCGGGGATTTGAGCATATGGACAACCTACTTTGAAAGTTCAAAGCGCTTGAATTGCTTCTTCGACCAGGGATCAGTCCTAAAAATGGAAAATCGGCTGCAAATATAAGCCATGCGGAACCTTGGCAGGATGTCACGGGGAGTCACATCACATGATATGGGTGTTGCTCAGCCCTCTGAATGATATTCTCATCCACACAAGCCACAAAATCATTACAGGAGAAGGTAGACAAAAGGGTTCAGTCTAAACTAAAGCCAGGAACCTCATTTGAGAGAATTTTTAAGCCAGAAAATTAAAATTCGAAAAAATTGATTATGTAAGAAAAACACTGTTTAAAACACAGGTATAACACAGGGCTGGGAGGCCGGGAAGAAAAACACGTTTGGAACATCAGCCCAGAGGAAAAAAACCCAGCACTAGTTACAACCACCTGAGAAGTATGCTCCCTGGTCGAAAGTACGGAAGACATCGCCTTGGGAACATGAAATAGCCCATGATATCATCAGCGTAATTTAATGAGCGATCGCGGGTACATACGAAGAATCGAACAGTGAAGCACTTTGGCGTACTGTGGAAAATCAGGCGTGATCTAGGGTGTACTATGGTACAGCGATTAAGTTTGGATGACGGTGAGAAACGAAGGAAAACTTACAGTTGGTCGACCTAAACCAGAAGTTGCCGCCGAATACCACACCAGGAGCCAGTCAGATTAAGAGCAAGACGTCAAGGGCCCTTGTTGTGATACAACAACCATTCAGCTTGTCAAGTAAAGCGCAAGGATTCATTCTTATTGCGTCAACCGATGAATGAGATCAGATTGGGTGTTAAGGCGGAAGAGGCAGAAGGGAGGCCATATTTCGAAGTGTTGGGAAATTTGAGGAGCCTAGATGCGTGGTGCGCTAGGCGAAGTAGGTAAATATGTTTTCTGTGTTTGACATAGACTGCATACAAATGCTCGTCATATTCCAAAAAATTCACAGGATCGAATGACAGTGCAGCGTACCTCGGAGAAGCAATGGCATGTGTTATAATTCAGTGACATCAACATGCCAAAATTAAGCGTCGATGTCAGGATAATTGAACCTGTGAAACGTGAGTATAGCCATAAGGTATCAGAAGCTCCTCGGATATGCCTACCAATACCGATCGGACGCAAAAGACGTCACAGGCGGAATAAAAGCTGATCAGAGACGTATTTGTGTCCAATCAGAAGCCGAGTTCTATATGCTGGCGGATATGGCCATAAACTTTGCGTCCAAGAGCAGCAATAATTACAAGTGAGCCAAGTAGTCATTGCAGGAATAGAAATCTCAACTTTGACTCTTGAGAGGAACAAAATTTAGCAAAGACACAAGATCACCAATAAGGCCAGCTAGAATAAGTATCACCCCTAGAACGTAACGGGCTTAAGCCGAGCCATAGTGTGCGTTCATACGACGGAGTGACAGTTTGCCATTGGTCAATGTCTGACGTGGTACTGTACAGTTACTCGGTGATAGCCGACCTGACCAAAGGGAACTCTGAGAATATTTGCGCAGATGTTTAAATAAGATGCTGTCTATGTTGCCTTCAGCAGAATCTATCCCGCCCGTAAGCATATACTGAAATGAACCCAATAAAATCGCGTGTAAGCTGAGGACAAGATAGCCTAATGACAGTTGTACAAAAGAGGTCCAAATTGAATATAGATCAACGAAAAGGACGATCTGCACGGCGAGCTGATTCTCTATACGCGTTTACTTGGAGCCCTCAATTTCAAGCTCGGATGGTAGGACAATAACATTGAAGCATTCAATGTCTGCACAGAAGAATGAACGGCGGAGTATGCAAAGCGTGACGTCCAGCTGGCTTGAGCCTTTTCTAGCAAATGTAAATGCGAGATCTCATCAGTTTTCTTCTCTACCAGTGGGGCTCGCGCATTAACGAATCTATTCTAGATCTTCTGCGCCTAAGTGAGTATATGTGCGAGGTAAGCAGATTAGCTGATGCAACGGGTAGGTCAATCAAAACAAACTCACCCCGCATTTCAACCACAATTGTTGGATGAATGAGATCTGAATCTTCCAAAGCAGCCCTTGACAACGACCCAATCTTTGCCCGAAACACATCTTCCATCCTCTGCTTCTCATCCACCCCCAACCTCAACGGCGAAAAAGGCTCTGAGAGTGTCGTCAAACTCAACTTCAGCCGGACCGTCGCCTCTCTTAGACCTGGAAACCTCGTGCGCAAGAATTGCTGTGGCATATTGACGGGCCTAATTTCATGGAACGGGTATTGGAACCATAAAATGTCAGCTGTGAAGGTGATATCGAGCGAGGCGAGGTTGGCGGGCATTCCTTGGATGAAGGATTGGGCGAGGGATAGGGCACCGTCGCCCCAGCCTAGTTCGAGATGGACATCACGGAGGAGATAGAGAGATTGGAGGTCTGCAGCGGTGCTTGGGAAGTGAACGAAGTTATCGAAGTTGGGCTTGGAGGAAATTAATCTGGGAAGTGTCAAGTTCCTGCACGTTAGAAGGGAATCATGATGTTGAAATCGACTCACAGATCAAAAGAAACAAGGGAAGATGCAGTTCGGAAGAGCTGCTCGAGTTCCCTTATTTGTTCCTGATTCGAGATTTCCATGTCGAAATGTTCGAGCTGGAGGATACTCACATGGGTCTTTGGTCCATGGGCAAATCGGTATTTTCCAGCCAGTCGAAGATAGTTGCATATCCCAGATTCAGATGAACTTGTACCAGGAGGAGCCGATGCAAAGACAAAATTGGCATTAAGCTCCAGAAACTGAAGAGAAACGCAGTCTGATATGATACGCCTGGGCACGTCCGTCATATCGTGCAGTTCCAAGCGGACTATGGAAGGGCGGAGTAGGAGATCAAGCAACGACTGCGTAACATCAGCGCTAATCTCGCTCCAATGCAGCCCGCAGAGGAAGATTGCACGCAGATTCGGTGCTCGGGAGTTGATTGCTCTGACGAGGTCTTTCAGGATATACACCATCGGGACGAACTCTGGCGCAATCCAAAGCTTCAGTCTACAAATGGCCCGACCCAGTTCAGATTCAAAGACCCCTGATCCTCGAAAATACCTCATATGGCGAACGTCTCCTCGCTCTGTTAGGACTCTGAGGAACAGCTGACGTCGGCATTGAGACTGACATTGCATGATGATGATGCTGATAGTCCCCTATCGATACCACGGCGAAGAGACGCTTGAGAGCGGTGGTTCTGAACGCGCGTGAGACAAGAGAGCAGGCGAGGAGGTGGTTCTTTAATGCGGATGGCTGGATTGATTTCAGCTTTGAACTTGGTTCATGTTCACGTTCGGAAAATACGAGGTTGTCTATGAATAGACTGATGAGTTCTAGTGGGAAGCTGGGGAAGGATGGACGCGATGGGGATGGAGAGGATGCCATGACAGTGTTGGATATCGAGGAGTGAGGGATGACGTTAGTGCCTAATCATGTCAAATAAGACGGTCCTGTTTAAGATGTCCGTTCGGCAAAAGTCTGGGTAGGGAAATGTCAGAAGATTCAAGTGGAGGAACATTAGGTTCGGCCAGCTCGGGGATATCTGCATTATACGTGAATATGTCAGCTTCTTCGTCAAGTCGTAAGGTACAGTGAGCACGTACGTGGTTATCCTACTTGTATAATTGACTTCCAGAGCAAAGTAGATGACCGTCCACAAACACAGTGCAGTTCACCAAGTCAGGACGTGAAAGTTAAGAAAAGACTGTAGTACACCGAGATAACCGAGACGGAAGACCCATGCTGACAGGGCCATAATCTCGATATCATTCCGGAACCCCGAACTAGCGGAAAGAAAGATATCCGTACAAGCGCAGCCGGATCTGACATGTTTATCAGAGCAGGCACCGCTGTCTTCGATTGAGACAGATATACGCATGACCCAATGGACATCAACGTCAGCAAGGTAGATTACTTGAACCTCTACAGCGTCACCATCCCCGCCGCATCCTTGTCACTCTTTAAAATGCCTATGTCTACGCCCATCCCATGCCAGCCATACGCAGATCCATGGGTATCCCCAGCGCCCGTGATGAAGCTATACGATCTCTCATCCAGCCTCCACTACTTCGACGCTAAAGACTTTGCTGGTGCCTAGCAAAAGTCTTGAATATCATATCAGATGCGTGGAGTATTTTTATTGTTGCGTTTAGCATGGTGGGATCGGTTCGATGCAGGGACAGGCGAACCATTTCACGTTCGCTGCGCCTGAGAAGATCGAGTACGGTCTGAAACGTGAGTAGTCCAACGATGACTGCATAGATCGCACCAGTGCAGAGCTAACCATGTCCAAAGGTTACACCAACGAAACTAAACGACTGTACGGCGTACTCGAAGGTCAGCTGAAGAAAGGAGACAGGAAGTTCATTTTGGGCGACAAGTTTTCTTTGGCCGATCTCAAGACGTTCCCTTGGTAAGTACCTATGATATTCTCAATCACCCTACGAGCGTCTCTTAACGGGTTTGTTTTCCTGCTTTTCAGGGTGAGGAGGTCGGATATCCTGAGCATCGACTTGGCGGTCGAATTTCCTGTTATCAAGGTATGTACACTCCCTTGCGATATCGAGTTCTCGTTTTGATTTTACTCGGATTAGGCTTGGATCGATCGTATTGAGGCCCGCAAGGATGTTCAGGAGGGGTTAAGTGTACCCGCTTGATGGATATTTTTTAAAATACAGAACTGAAGGATAAATAACGACTGTAATTTCAGTCGTGATAATGACGTTTCGAGTTTTTTTTTTTAAATTAATATCAGTTTGAATTTGATTTAACGCAAGGCGGGGATTGGTCAAGTCATTTTCCTTCTTAACAGCTGCTTCGATTGGCTTCGATGCCCAGGTAAATCTGGCGTGTGTCTCGAACATACTTGGATTACAAATTAGGCAAAGGCTTACATAGGGAAGACAGGATATATAAGCTTGCTCATTCAAATTCACACACACACACACACACACTGACGGGGGATTTATGTTCAAGCAAGTGACATTAACCCGGCGACTCCTTCCTATCCTATCCCATCCCATTCCCTCCACCCGCACTCACCGCTATCATCCTCATCCCCATCCTCATTTCATCCCATCCCATCACTCACACCACCGCCCAATTACAATGTCCACCGAACCCGCCATCGTCCACTACACCGCCAAAACCCCCAACGGCTCCTGCACCTCCATCTTCCTCTCCGCCCTGCGCTCCGCCTACCCCTCCCAGCCCGACCTCCAATCCTACCAGATCGTGCACATGTCCGGCTCCAACCCCTCCGACCACAACTACGTCAAAGCCCCGTGGTTTTTAGCGGTCAACCCCAACGGGCGTCTGCCGGCGGTGACGGTGCGCGGGTTCAGGGTGTTTGAGACGAGTGCGATTTTGTGTTATTTGGCGGAGGTGTATGATGTAAGGAGGGAGTTTTCGTTTGATCCGGGGAGGGAGGGGAGGGAGTATGGGGAGATGATGCAGTGGTTGTTTTTTACGGTGAGTTTCTTCTTGAAGGTTGAACGTTGAAGCTTGAAGGTCGAGTGTGGGGTAGTGGTGGGGTGGTGTGGGACGGGTTTGGGTTGCTTTGCTTACTGTGGACTTAGCACGGTGGGATAGGTCCTATGCAGGGACAAGCGGGCCATTTCGTGTTCGCTGCTCCTGAGAAGATCGAATATGCTCAAAAACGTGAGTATCCTCCATCTCGGAGTATCCTAGGGCGATAGGTGGTACTAGGTGACATATTGATGGTACTAATACATGTTCGACTCCAGGATATATCAACGAGACGAGACGGCTATACGGCGTATTGGAGGGTCAGCTGAAGAAGGGAGATAAAAAGTACATAGTGGGGGAAAATTTGACGTTGGTGGATTTTAAGACGTTTCCTTGGTATGTTACTGTCGCTCTATTTGATCAGGATTCGTTCTGACGGATATATATCTAATTATCTTTAACGCGTTTATTTTGGGCTTTGACCTTTCACCTTCTTTCCTTCCTTCCTTCTTTCTTTCTGCTCTATCACATAAAAGGATCATGCAGGCGGAGGAATTTGGGATTGATCTAGCAGTGGAGTTTCCTGCTATCCAGGTACGTGTGGTTTGTGCTTGGTTAGGTTCTGATCTGAATTACTGGGATTTTTATCTTTATCTTTATCCTTTTAGGCATGGCGTGATCGCATTGAGGCTCGTCAGGATGTGCAGGATGGTTTGAAGGTCGGTGCTTGATCGGTGTTTAACTGACGTGGGTGTAGTGTTGTGAATGAATGGATGAATGAATGGGTTGTGGTGCTGCTGCATAAAATTACGCTTTTTTAATCCCGGTTATGATATCGATGTTCATCCGGGCTTCGCATTACGGCGGAATCGAGTTTGATTGAAGAAGGGGTACCGACGCTTGGGACTCCACTGGTTATTTGTGGATTTTGAATTTAGAGGAGGGCGTAGGTGTTATAAGTATATCGGCCGTACGCTATAAGTTCTTCGATTAAGTACGCTTGGGGTCGCCTGCCTCTGGCTCTGGACTCTGAAGATGGCTTTGCCAGTGAGCAAAAAAAATAAAAGAAATAAATACTTAAAGGATGTCTGATTTCCTAAGAGGAACCATATGTTATATATTACCAGTATGAATTGGGTACACAGCTGGTTCTATGATTCGTCGGAGCAGAGAGCCAGCGGCACGAAGGTCCGGAGATTATGTAATTCCGAATTTTCGTGATGCGCTTTTTTCCTGCAAGAACCAGGGGCTTTGTGCCCGACTCTTGAGTCTTCGTTTCCCCGCCCATTTCTTTCCACCTCCACTCTTTTCTTCTCCTTGGTCGGGTATGCCTGGGTTGTTGTGCTGCTGGTACGGTCGTTCTATGGTCTGGGCCACGTTCACGGCGAGATTCGGATAGAGGTTGCAGCGAGGCAGCGTTTTTAGTTGCATATGACTGCTCGGTCGGTCTCTGTAGTACGTGGCTTTTGTGGTTCCTCTGGGTGTGTATGCGGTGCTCATGTTGACTTTGTAGCGGAACTTCTTTCCGTGTATGCAGTTTCTGCTGCTGCTACGACACTGTTGTGGAACGACCTTACGGATCAAGTAACCTATTTTTAGGTCCCGAAACACAAAGCTTCGAAGTAGCCACTCAGTCACTACGATTCAGTAATGACTCGTAGCGACTCACTCCTAGTCTCGGAAACTAGTAGATGTTAGTAGAATCTAGTAGATTTAGCTGTAGTTATCAGTATATAAGAGGACACCCAGCCTCATCAAAAATATAACTCTTTTACCCTCGAACACACCGTGTGAACTATCTGTTCTCGCCATCGTCCTAAGTCATACAGGGGTCCTGTATAACGCGTTGTCCCGTGTTACGGTACATCGGCGATCTTGTCTTCAAGGATTAAGGTTTCAATCACTCATCTTTCTATTTTAAATCTACGCTAACACTCGATTACGGAACTCTAAGATAACGCGATCTTCAACAGACACGACCTGGGTGTGTCGTGTGTTACGGTCATCGTCGTTCCGGGTTCCAGGTTCCAAGCTACGTCCACGGCGATGACAGTGGGATGGAGCGGTTAGCATTATGATAATGTAGGAGTCCGGAATGCAAGCGGTGGAGGCGTGTTTAGCTGCGTATCACTCTCACTGTCGGTCGGTCTTTCGAGTAAGTATGTGGTTTCTGTGATTTCCTTTGACTATCTATATGCGATACTGATGTTGAAACGTCGATATGGTAAAGCAGCTCGTTTTCTTTCCGTGTCTGTGGCTGCTGCTGCTGCTATGCCGCGAGAACGGCCCGCTTTCCTTGTTAGTTTTGGAGATAGCGGGGGTCTGTCTTTTGTAGCAGCTAGTACTGCCTCCCCATTCCGGTCTGGTAACTTGCTGAACTACTTCGCTTTCGCCGAATTGAGACAAGGTCTACTTGCATGAATATTGTCTTCTGAAAGAATGTGGCGCATGGCTATTCAACTAGGTAACTGAAATTGAAGTTGTACTTGTGGCGGTCTGTTCCGTCATGGAACGCCTCTTAGATATATACGTCTGATAACTTTGATCCTGCCAGTACTCTGCGTAGGTACCGTGGATTCAGTGTCGCTACTCACTGCTAATATATACTTCTCTTAGGACTGTTCTAAACCCATTACCGGACCATAACACTTTGTTATAATCAGTATTGTCGTCATGATGAAAAAAGGGCGATCAGCTCAGACCGGCAAAAATAGACGATAGCCTTTTACGACTGAAAAGCTGACCTTTAGTCTTTAGATCCGGGGATGCGAAATCAGCTGGCGCAACCGCCCGCGCACGTTCGAACCTTGCCTTTTTGGACTCCCCTGGGCGTTGGTGCTATATGAAGGTACCATCAAATGATCTTAGGACTGCGACTGAGACCCTGCTATGTTTTCCGCCATCTTCCCTTTACTCATGGGCTGCTTCCCTTCCCTTACGACAGAACAACGTCTTCCAGCTACGACACACGTTACCGACGTCTTCTCTTCTTTGAGGTCTTCGGTCATTCATTTTTTTGCCATCGTCTTCCTGTGACGACAAGAACTTGGCGAGAGATCAATTCAGTTTACTTGCTACCTACCCATGTGGTAAGGCCTTCCTTCTTAAAGTTGAGTTCAAAGATATTGATTTTTGTTTTGAACAGGTGCGATAATTGCTTGCTTTTATTCCCCCTTGTAAGTCTCCCTTTGCTTGCATGAACACAGGGGAAATCCAATCATTGGCTTTTAGAGAGGCGGAGCTATGGCATGGAGTGCGGTGATCGCTGTAAGTAACCTCATCTCAGCCCACACATTTCCGCAAACACTGACGGATGCTTCCAATATTCTTTCCAGTTATACAGCATCGCCGGTGCGATCTTCCTCTTCAAAGACGGAGATATCTTCTTCTTTGTCTACCCCGAATGGTATGTATCATCTATTATATGCAATCGTGCTATTCCCTGGACGTTCAACTCACGAATGAATTTTCAAGGCAAATATATGGCGAGATTAGTATGGCTATTGGCGCTTGCGCAGTCATAAGCATGATGGCTCTGTCTAATGTTGGTCGTGTCTCTCATTTCTCTTCGGGTTTTATACGACGCTGACTTTAATATGAAGCGATCATACATTTGGACTCGAGTATCCAAGTTTCTCTGGCCGTTCATCATCGTCATCGCCGCTATTCGTGCTATCATTATTATAGTGGAGCTACTTCGCGGGTGCGTTGCAGATCCATTTCTTGCAATCGTTTATCTTCGACTCGTATTTCAAATCGCAGTAAGGACGATATTACATGGGAATGCGATAATGGCGGCCAACTGTGGTCATCTACCAACTCGACTATGGACGCGAGCACCGCCGGAACGGTTCCGAGCAGCTTTTGTACCCCGGGGTTCACCAGCCTTCTGACTGCGTTTATCATAGCGCTGCTCGTAGATATCGCGTTTCAGGTGAGCGGCTACTTACTTTTCGCTGTCTCTTTACAACACTAATTAACGTAAATTGGATTGGGCGTTTGACTTAGATCTATATGTTTTTTATGATGTGGCGCTTCGAGAAGCGATTGGAACACTATTCGCATATGAAAGGTCCTTTCAACGGAGGTAAGCCGGAGTTCGCTCTCTCTCTGATATTGTAAAATCTCATTGTTCTATGTTTTAGGATATTATAATTGATGCATAGTTAACTACTCGCAGAATATTTTGTCCTCGGACCTTTTTTTTACTTATTTGTACATGTAATGGACCTCACGACCTTCACGACCTTACGCTGTCAGGCTTTTTGAAGTCGATGCATTCCAGGAAAGGTGTTCGCGACAGCTTTTGGGAACAGGCATGAATTATTACCATTATAACGTCTTACATTTCTACCACGGTGCTTATCTCTTGTGATTCTGCAGATAGCATCTTTATAGATCAAATGGTCGACTAACCATCTTGATGAGAAGTCTTTCCAATCAAGCTTCCAATTGTGGTGCGCTATTCATATTGGTTCATCAAGGTTACTGGGTCTGTGCGAACATGTACTTTCTTAACGATTGCCAAGAGTACACGAGTCCAAGCCTCTGTTGAATTGTTTGGAAAGTGCATATCCGAAACCTCTCAGCAACATTTGATCATCACTTGAAGATGAAGATGGGATTCAGCACGATTTATATTTATTGTATTCGAACTCGGGCATTTATTAACAGGGTCTAAAGTTAGTACATCTGGGGGATTTCATGGTTTCATGGCATCGCGGTATGATTAAGCCTTGGCTTGCTATCTTAAACTCATACCTTAACGACGATCATGTCTTTCGGTATATAATGTTCTACACCAAGAGCGACCATCTGTAAGTGCGGGCCATCCCTTTCATTCCTGTTCCTTTCTGACCCCTGCCATTTGATATGGCGATTTCTATTCAAAACCAGATGTAGGCCTCCATCCCTTCCTCAGAGCCCTTCATTGACGTCTAACTTCTAGATTCATTTACAATTGCGCGTCTGTCTCTTACTTGGGTATGTCTTCGTCTTCCTCAGATTCCGTCGGATCCAGGACATTAGGGTTGTTCAGAGTAGACGATTTCGACTTGATTTCGAGTTGATTTTGAGTTGATTTCGATTTGATTTGAGCTTTGATTTCAACGTCGGCAAGTGCGGCAGTGAGAGTGATTGATCCGACAGAAGGTCTCGGCATCAGCACGCGCACATAAACAAAGCGGCGCGTCATCCTGCCTCCTTTACGAAGCCAAAAGCCTGTCGGTAGCGGGCATTTTCTTCGATAAGGGTGACAAGACTGTCGGTAAGGTGAAAATTTTTGGCCTTGGCCCACCTGGTACCGAGCAGCAGTGATTAG
This sequence comes from Gymnopilus junonius, assembly GCA_015501075.1. Taxonomy (NCBI): domain Eukaryota; kingdom Fungi; phylum Basidiomycota; class Agaricomycetes; order Agaricales; family Galerinaceae; genus Gymnopilus; species Gymnopilus junonius. Next base: position 114,066 of record JADNYJ010000081.1, on the reverse strand, counting down.
CCATGTTCACATCAGAGAAGTGGACTTACTGTATGGCAGCCTTCTTTCTCTCCTTCGTGGCCTCCTCTTTCACCTTCGACAGCTTTTTGTTGGCATTCTCCTTGCCTGAAGGAGGTTTGCGGCTGCCCTTGGTTTCTGAGTCGGCATGGGTATATGAGGGGTATATCGCGGCGATTCGGGGTGGGTAACGCGTCTAATTGAAGCTGTCAAAGAGTACGTATGCGTCTCCCTGTGCGTGCAGCGCGTTCAAGCTCCGCTGTTTGTTGATCAAAGCATCTCGGAATTATGCGAGCACGGCCGCACTTGCCGACGTTGAAATCAAAGCTGAAATCAAATCGAAATCAACTCGAAATCAAGTCGAAATCGTCTACTCTGAACAACCCTATTGATTTGATGCAGTGATTGTCTATTATGACTATCTCCTGACTCTGCCAGACGAACAAACTCGATACTGGAAACATCCAAGGAAGATCACGCTGGCGTCGATGCTCTTTATTTGAACCGATATTCATCTTTGCTGGGACATATACCATTCGTTATACAACTACTCTGGGTAAACTCAGATGCAGGTCATCTCAATGTAAGCTATTTCTGGACCGCATTATCCCATTCATTGTTTCTAACGATCCCAATAGGTGTAAGCGGCATCAAGTATTCAGTATCGTTGAAGCTGGAGCTCAGGGATGTCCATCAGATGTGCGAATCTAATCAAGTTCCACGACTACTTGGTCTTGATAGGCCAACTTTTCGTTGGAAGTTAGTCGTAAACCTATTGATCTACCGTCCACAGTCAGCCGACTGATGTATCTCATAGCGTGCTTTTTGTTGCGAACATATGCTATGTATGCCGCACCCGCCTCATCCTCGGCGTTCTCTTCGTCATTGCCTTGGCAAGCGTAGCGTTTCTGGTGGTAGGTTGGATTTTTAAAATGACATCTTATGTCTTCCAACGTCGTTCGAGAGCGAAACGCTAGCTGGGCCCATTATACTTCCACCTTCCCCTCCTGGTTTCAAGGGTGCGTCTTTTCCTACAGACACAGCAAGGTAAGCAATCTTTCTCTTCCGTAATTCCCGTAAATGACACAGAATCCTTTTCAGTTCTACTCGTAAGTTTTGTCGTTTAGTGTACCAAGTTCCTTGCAAGAGTCACGTATAATAAGGCTTGCGTAATATGTGGATTGCGGAGCTGTTTTTCGATCTGGCTGTCTTCGCCCTTACATTGTATGAAGTTCGGAGGTATATGGGGGCCAGATTGTCGAGCATCCTCAGTACCATTATTCGTGATGGTGAGTTCCGGAATTTGTATTAGCCCCTTCAGAGTTCTTGACGAGCGCACTTTTGGCTACGCAGGTACGGTGTACTTCGTGTAAGTAATCACACTCCTCCATTAGGGGCCTTCGATAGTAATAGACATCCTATATAGGGTTAGATGTCGGCATTCAACACGAATATAGCTGAAAGAACATCCTTGTTCAAGCGAATGATAGGAGGACTATGCGGCTTCAGCATCACCATACTTATTGTGGTGGTCGAGGCGTGAAGGAAAAAAAGCGGGATTTCGGAGACACTCCACATCCATCACCGTTCCGTCGGGTTTGTCTCCTGATGAGTCTAGTGCAACCACAGTTTGAAATATATACACTGTTTTGGAAGACTTGCTTTCTCGCCTTCATTCTAGGAAGTGAAGTGATAACCAAGGTTCCTACCCCAGCCATTTTATATGTATTCTGCAACTTTGAAAAGCGGCCTCGGCGGCCCGTCATGTCGCCTGCGGAAGACGGAAGATTTCGGCAACATGTTTACTTTCCTGTAGCATCGGTCAACAAACAATCCTAGTTTCTTCTCAGCTGCTCACAACGAAGGGTGTATCAAGCTGGCGCTCGCAATTCTTTCTCTGATGAATGTCGCAACAGTGGGGTCTGGATCTGAGCAGGTGAGTTCCAACTCGTAATGGCCGAGAAAAATAGATTTTGACGGCATTCTTAATAACTATTCACTAGAATTTCGCAGGTGCATATGGTTCTGGTGGATGCGTGGGCTCAGTGCTCTAAATTGAGGATATTATTCCTTATCTGCGTACACACGATTGACGAATTGAAGACCCAATCTTGACAGAAGATGTCGACCACAAGGCCGTCGTGCGCAGGGACAGGGTGAAAAAAGGGTGAGTATTTGCTTTCTCCCCACGTATAAATGGCCAGCGTATTCACAGACGCAGCAGGGCCTTTCTTTCTCCAATTTCGGACACAGTCACCGGCTTTGAAGCTTCAAGACGTAATTGAGCCATGACATTTGCTAGGGTATGGCTGCTGGCCTTCTTGGCCATATGTGCTGGTTTGCAGGTCGCTTGCGGCGTTTCGACGGCGGGGGCCACCACGAGCATTGCTGGTGCAACGTTCCCCAATCTCTACGAGGCATCGGTCACCGAACTCCAGGCGGGCCTTGATGCTGGAACGTTCACTAGCGTTGATTTGGTGCAGGTATGCTTCCGAGCCTTGATGACGTTTCCTTCCAGTTAATTACCCACCCAGGCATACTTTGCCCGCATAGATGAAGTGAACTTGAAGGGACCGGTACTTCGCCCTGTTCTGGAGGTGAACCCGTCTGCTTTGGCCCAAGCTGCTGCATTAGACGTGGAAAGAAAGAAGAGCGGAAAACGATCAGCCTTACACGGAATACCTGTTCTGCTGAAGGTATGCTCTCCTCACCAATTCCTGATGACAACGACGCGTAATAAGAGTGACTCGTCTAGGATAACATTGCGACTATTGCTTCAGAAGGTCTGTGTGTTATCTAACTGTACTCTTGCGAAATGCTCATAGCAGATTGTGCATCTCAGGCTTAAACACGACCGCTGGTTCTTTCAGTCTTCTCAAGTCAGTCGTTCCCGAAGATGCTGGAGTTGTGAAGCGTCTTAGGGCAGCAGGAGCAATCATTCTCGGTTCGTCATTTTAGTGATTCTAAGAAACAGATTTCCTGATGACTGATTAGGAAAAGCCAATTTGTCGGAATTCGCAGAGTTCCGTGGCAACCTCCCCTCAGGATGGTCGGGGAGAGGCGGACAAACCACGAACGCTTTTTTCCCTAACGCTGATCCATGCGGATCGTCTTCCGGTTCTGGTGTGGGGACTTCCATTGGGCTTACAGCAGTGTCGCTGGGTACCGAGACTGATGGGAGTATCACATGTCCTTCGTCCAACAATAATGCAGTAGGCATCAAACCGACCCTTGGACTGACTTCTCGTGCGGGAGGTATGTATATAACCCTTTTCACTTTAGACTTTATACTTATGTTGTATGTGAACAAGTCATCCCTATTTCCGAGCATCAGGATACCGTCGGCCCCATCACGAGATCAGTAACGGATGCCGCCATTGTGCTGTCCATCATCGCTGGGAAGGACCCCAACGATAATTTCACCCTAGCCCAACCACCCATCGTCCCCGATTTCACAAAGGCTCTCAACAAGAACGCTCTTCGAGGGAAGAGGATCGGCGTTCCGAGGCGGGCCTTCCTCAACGACAGCATCAGCGGAAATGACCCATTCGTTAACGTCGTTTTCGAAGAGGCGCTGGCCACCATCAGAAGCTTGGGAGCTACAGTCGTGGATCCAGCAGATTTGCCCTCGGCTGATGAGATTGTCGTTTCTAATAATGAGACTATCGTGTTGGATGTGGATTTCAAGGTGAGAGTACAATAAAGCCTTCCAACTTGATGCGCACGCGCTGAATTCGCGTTCAGATTCAAATCGACGCCTACTATGCTGGACTGTTGAAGAACCCTTCAGGGGTCCAAAACTTGGCTGGATTAATCGCGTTCGATAGCGCTAACCCTCAACTCGAAGAACCCGTCAACTTCACTGACCAAAGCGAGTGAGTCATCACCTTTCTCTTTTCTTCCGCAACAAACTCAGGATATTCACATTCTGCGATTAGACTCATAGCATCAGAGGCGACGACCGGTCGTAATGCGGCTTTCTTCCAGGCATTGGCTTTTGATCATGAGCTTGGTCGTACTAGAGGTATTGATGCCGCGCTTAAGGAGCACCAACTAGATACGCTTGTGTTGCCAGCGCCAGGGTTTACTACTGTTCCCGCTGGTAAGTCGTCCTTTTATAGAGTATTCCATTAATGACCTCTAAATCATACTTGGCCTGCAGCCCTCGCCGGCTATCCCATCGTGACAGGTGGGTTCTCCAAAAGATTCTTTACCGCCAGCGCCCTGATTCACTTCTGCTACGTAAGTGCCCTTGGGCTTCTACCCAGACAACGTCACTATCGGGTCCGCTGGACCTCTTACCGTCTATCCCGCTCCTGGGTCCCTATTGGGCTATCCTTCTTCAGCACCGCCTTCTCCGAGTTCGATCTGATCAGTTTCGCATTTGCTTACGAGCAGAAGACACAGACGCGATTAGCGCGTAGGGCGTTTCCTGCTGCTGTTCCCAAAACGCAATTGAGAGATGTTATCGGCAGATGATAACACCTGTTGGTGTGGAGTAAATATTGATCTCTTTGTTTATTCGTCTTTTAGCGTAACGTAAAAGAATGTCAACTCCCTGCTGGACGTGTTATGATAACAGGAAGTCGATGCTCTCGCATATGTACCCTCAGACTCTTTTTTACAGTGCGTCTGGAGGACTCTAGGCAGCCTTTTCACTCGAAATTTTTGAAGTATCTTTCGGCCATACGCCCTTGCAGCACAAAGTGATATAGATTGATGAATCACAAAACAACATTCAAAGCAAATAAGAAAGAAGGGGTACGAAGGTAGCCTTAAAGCATAGAAAAAGTAACAAGTAAAGAAAAGGTCGGTCGGCGAAATAGTTCGAAAAGTGCATCGTAAACATCGTGGACATAAAACCGACGAAAATAGAGAAGAGAACAGTCGAAAAAGAAAAAGAAACCCCTAAAGCGATTGTTATACCATCCTAGAGAAAGAGAAAGAAAACATTAAATCCCTCCTCCCATCATAAGGGGCGTTAAGAAAAATACTCACTTCCAAATATGGGATTGGGCCTTCTGGTAATGATCCACTCGATCCGAAAAGCGTCGTATCAAGATGGCGATATAAAACTTGTTTATTTTAGAAGGGAACATCTTCGTTAAACGGCAAATAGCTTGGGGAACCAAGACTCACCTGGAACAATAAGTCGACGGTCAACGCTATAATGAACCCTGCCCAGAGACTGTTGAATCCGACGGTACAAAATACACCTGGGAGCGTTCCAGGATTCGAAGAGGAAGAGTCGGATTGCCAGAGCTGTCCGCCGTTACTGCATTCCCAGTTGATGTTATCCTTGCTGTGAGATACGAAAGGGGATTAGCTAAGGGATAATTGGCCAGAAAAAAAGAAAGAAAGGTGACGTACCCGCGTAGGAGTTCCAAGGTCATGATAATCCCTCGCAAGATGGAAAATACGATGAGGAACGGCTAGAGGTATTTGACTGTACCGGCTATTACTCTAGATCGCTTTTCAAGGAAATGAAGACACGTAAGCGACTAAAGGATAGGGTAGTAGGAAAGAAAAACGTACAGCAGCCAGGGCTATGATGCTCAGGATTGCAGCAGTGCCGATGGCTAACGCGATGCCGCCGTATATCAGCCTGAAATGTTCGGTTCGGGCGTTAGCGTCAGAAGAGGAAGGGAGCGCAGTAGATCACCGGGGGAACAGAGGGGATGATAAATGAATGGATAAAGCTCACCATTCTGGGTAGACGAAGAAGAAAAAGGCGCCTTGCTTGAATAGGAAGACAGCGCCAGCAACACTGTATATCTGGACGAAATCAAGAAAGGGAGATCAGGGATGGGTCCATATAGAACGCAAGCAAGGTCTGGCCGTACGGCAATGGCTGCACTCAAAACGAGCGCGCCAGCCCTCTGTACAAATAGAAATGTGTCGGTAGTCAGAACCGTTCAGATGATTAAGGTGGGCGGCTTACGAGGGGGAATATGCAACAGCAGCTGTTTTTCCTGGAGGATGACGCGATATTATTGTGAGGAGCGACTTCAAAGGATGAGATAATGAAGAGGCTTACAACATGGCAGGACAGAAAGGTGACCCGAAACAAAGCGACGATATTGGTGGTCGTGAAAGGGTTTGGAAGAATGTGCCGTCAATGTAAGGGAAAGGAATCGACGAACGTTGCGGATGACAGTAGTAATCATAGATTGGTGCTGCATCAGGCTGGAAGACGTCCGACCGTATCGATACCCATAATGGAACCAGGAGCGCTCGAAATCCATGGATTTGGACCACAATGTTATGGGTGGTGGAATTGTCTGTTCCGATTAGATGCTTGTAGAATAGTATGTGCGGCAGGGTACTCTGGAGTCTGTAACTCTCTGAGTAAGCTAACGTCAGAGTGATACCCACAAATCTTACCTTCGAACATACTTCGTTCAATGGTGGAAAAGGCAAGGAAAAGGTCAACAAAAGGTCGACAAAAGGTTACCTGTTGAACGCGGCGAAATATTCCAACACGTGTGATCGGTGGCTGTGTCCCGTCACGCCCTCCGTTCGACGTTTAATATCTTTCAGAAACAACGCTTTGCTCTTCAGTGTTGCTGCCAAATTCGCATCGACTCAGGACGATTCCCAGCATCAGCAGTATAATTCCCCACAGACCAGCAGCCAACGCCCCGTCGCCCAACACTCGCTGCTCTGAATCTCATCTGGATCCGAATCAAGGCTCTGCCCAACTTCAAGGAAAAAAGGCATCTGGCGGTTCTTTTTTAATCTTTATCTCAGTATTCCGTACTTGTCGCTAATACTTCGCCTTTGCCTTCTTCAGTGCCTATCCCATTTTCTATCGTTTTAGCGCACCACTCCATTACAGCTCTTTTGCCTCAGCCCTCGCATCCATGCCAGCCTATGTGCCGGTTTCCTCTCATGTATTGCCCTAAATTCTCCAGTTTTCCGAGCTTCAGGCCTCCCAGTCGTTTTACATGGCCGATATTGGTGTTCCCAGTCCTCAAGCTCCTTAATTTGAAGCACAAGAACTCGAGGAGGCGCTCACCTTCAGCACTATTGTCCATCTATGTGTGTTGAAGTAAGTCAGGACGTCCTCTGATATGGAACTCTGGGTATGGAAAGATATGCTGGCATTGAGTGGGGTACTCTACCTTGGCCTTGGGTTGCGGGGTACATTCTCCTTCCTATTATCCCACCCACGCCCTCCTACGTAAGTTTATTTTCTTCTAGTCAATCTCAGATTCTCTCCGCTCTGACAGATCTATTTCTCATAGAATACCTAAACGACTCCTGAGCTCTAAAATTTCTATTATATGTATCCTTGCTGGTGCCTATCAGTATCCAGAAGTAGCGGCGCAGCTGCCTTTAGGTTACTACTATGGCTCAAATGATTATGAACCACCTGTCCATTTCGCGGATGAAATGGATGAAAATCCCGTCTATGGATCTGAAAATTGCCGTCAGCAAACCCACACCTTCACAAGTATGCTCCTGAAAATGCGTGGCCATGCTACTCCTGTAAATCACCTTCAACCCCTTAAATTCTTCAAATTCCTCCAACTTGACATCATTCGGAATGAGTGTTAAATCCACCACATCAACTGGCATGTTCAATTTTTGCCGAAGGGATAAAAATGCTCGTAGCTCCGGGTACCTCTGGTAGAAAGAAGGCCGCTTGTATGCGATTTGCTTGACCCTGACTTTCGATAGCTTGGGAAATAGGAGACCGTTCTGGTTACAATAGGGTGTGAGCATACCGCGATACAAATAGTCCGAAATTGATGTGGATCGTTCGGTTAAAATAGTACGGACGTTGCGCAAGAGGGGCAGGAAGTTGCATATAGTGCGTTCTACATTTCTGAATGCCAAGGGGTCAGATAATGATAGGATGGTGTAAAACTCCAAGGTGGTAATATTTTCAAAATTTGGGGAACGAAAGCCTTGCAGAACCTGGTGCAGGAGGACTGGGATATGGGAATGTGGGATGGATTTGATCTCTATGAGGAAGGTCGTCGGCGCGTTTAGATCTTTATAGTACAGCCCATTTCCGATAGAGAGCCAATCGTGAGATACCCACAATACAAGCCCGGTAACGGTGTGGAGGTTGTGTTCGAAAAAACTCTGGGAATATCGCGATAGCATTTGAGTTAGAGAGCTTGGAAGACATCGTACTCAGTGTACTGCAACTTTGAACGCAAGCAGCACCCATCCGAGGTATTATTCCATCCAGTAAAGTTACACACGATGATAGCGAGCCCTTCATGTTGACGTTACGGAGATGGGGAAGGTGCGCTGATGCGCATATACCGGTTTCGGGACGTTGACAGGCCAATGTATTTTCCATTTCCAAAAATTCGATGAGGGGCATGTGCTTCAATGCTTGTAACCAATCCTCCACGGACACAGACGGTTCACTGCATACAATTAACTGGCGCACAGAAGGTAAAATGGGGACCTCCGGTTTGAGAACTAACTTGGTCTCCGGACTAACAAAGCGAAAACTGCGAATTGAGTGTGTGGCAGTTTCAGTTTCAAATAAAGGCAATGATGGAAAGGTGTCGAATTTTCGATAAGAAAATGCGTCGAAGTGTAAGTGCAGTGCGTGGAGGTCCTCTTGTGGTCCAGGATAGACGTCAACTATGAATTCTAAGGAATGCAAAGTCGGTGAAGGATACTCAATGGTAAAACTTTGCGCTCTGATTATAAGATTGAGATCTCTGGAAGGGATACCTCTCAAAAAATTTGAGAAATATCTAGACACCACTTCCCTGGCCATCATTAATTGCTCATGATCAGAAAATGTTTTGGCAGTCAAAGATAAGCTGCATCCAAGGCGGGGCGTTAGGCATGATAGAATGGCAATAGACGATTGCAGGTGTTCATCGTGAATACCAATGTATTTAAGATTCTGGAGTTGGAGCACCGTGGATACGTTTGCGGAATCGACGACTGAGAGTGCATGATCCATAATCAAACGTTCGATATTAGGCATTCGTTCCAATGCGAACAACCAATCGATATGTGACATCGACGTGGTGTGGGATATTACGAGCTCCCTAAGGCCCGATATCCATTGCGTGTTAGAATTTCGGGACATGCGGAGGTTTAGAGCATCCAAAGTGAGTATACGGATTGAAGGAGCTGTTTTTGCTATCAGCTGGTCAAAGTATGCTGAGGAGGCCAAGGGACGACTACTTGGATGATGTCGGAACGTGATTTCAAACGCCTTTAGAACTGGAGCCGGCCGAGATAGCATGTCCAAGATATGCGCTGCGATTGTCTCCTGAAAGTCGAATTCGACTTTCAGAACTCGAATCCTTGCCCAGTGTTCCTTAATTAGAGTGTAAAAAAAGTTTCCTTCGCCCGGTTTGCGCATATCAACAAAGCCTCTCAGCAGAAGATCACTATGACCGGTCCGTCGTACAATTTCATGCCTCCATTCCTCTTTTAGTCTGATAAAACGGGAAAGTCAATGAGACAACCCCAGAGAGAGGGCAAGTTAAGAATAAGTGCTCGCCATCCATGAGAGACATGAGAGCACACCAAGATGATGACCAGGGGGCGTTGTTCCCAGGTATGTCTGCGCAGCAGGCCAAGACCGAGATGCATTGGGACATTGTCCAGGGCGATAAGTGTGAATATTCTTGACAGGGTGTCATTATTCAATTTTAAAACAGGAGTTCTATGTGCATTCATTGCCTGTGTAACGGTCGAACTCAAAGTTGAGTCAAAAGTTTCAATGATATGAATGCACAGAAAGGAACTATTACCGTGACTTACTGATTGTTTTCGGGGAAATAAGACCTGTATTCTGAGCCCCGAGAAATACTTGAGGTCAAGAATTTGTCTCGCCAAGGGTGTGATGTACAAGGAGCTTAGTAGGTGCTCATTGGTGATTATGAGCGATGGTGATGATGAGACGCAATGTCTTGAAATGCTGAGATAAAAATGCGGGCCGTCAGACCTCGTGGCCAAATAAACTGGTGCTGTACCCCTCAGATGAGGTTTTTGAAGATACAGCAGGAGGTAGGGTGCAAAGCGAAACATAAATGCCTAATAGATGTTAAAAGGTCAGCTAGTAAGTAAAAATGTAGCATAAAACTTTACTATACGAGCATGCTCAAACTTCACTGGACGAAGCAAGGGCGAAGACAGCGAGCGATCAACCCAAGGTCAATCACTTACTCACTTTTTGGGCTGATTAGACCACGATTATCTTCAAGGTTTGAGCGTACTGAATGTAAAAATAACTGGATGTGCATATGGCTGAGGATTATAATGAAAAATAGTGTCAAATGGAGTGTTGAAATGGCGTCGAAAGTTGAAAGACGGCCGCGGAACTCTGAGGCTCTTTTCCGGACCGGGACTGGGCTAATCGGTGAAACCCTAACCCTCTGGTCCACGCCAGCAATCTTTAATCTTTCCTGCCACAAAACGAAAATGTCCCCTCTACCTTTTCAACGATGCCACTCCTCCAACGTCCAACTAATGTCTGGCAGAATGTCGCCCAAGGTCGAATTGTAGATGTTTTTTGGAGTTTCTGGGCGAGAATTTGCAGGTGCTTATTGCTCTTTGTGATCAATGCTGTTTTTCTTATCCACATCGTGTTTCATACATAGCTATTGTGCGCGCTAGAGCCCTGCCGACCAGCGCGTTTCGGTGGACATCCGAACGGTGCGGCGTCATCACTGCTATCACCACTTGGTCCTCACACTACTTAACCCCGGCGGGACAGCGCCCCCCTCATTCCGATTTCGTGTTCTTATTTATATTTATATTCCTGCAGGCTGAAGGAGGGTGATCATTGGTTTTCCCTTCCCTCTCGATTTTCCCTCTTTCTGAGACTTTTTATGTGACGTACAGATATTGAAGTACCCGCTGCCGCCGCCAACACGATGCGCACAGGACTGAGGATGGTACTGAAGTCGATGTTACTTGCTAAGCAGCCCACGGCTGACGTTCTTGCTGGGTGTACAATGCTGGTTATCTAGGCCTATCGATGGTAAACCAAGTTCCAGGAACGGGGTGCACAAGGAGTGTATCCTGCGGCTCCTCTTGTTAGCTCTCTCCCTCTCCCGTCCTTTGATGGTCAACATCAACCTTTCTGCTATGGTTAAGCACCCACCATCACCACACATGCCAGTGGGCGTGGTCGCCTGCGTGACACGCCTTGCAGTAGCAAGCAGCATCGGACCCTCTCAGAGTTGGGAAGACGAGGCGGTGTTTATGATTGGCACTCGGTCTTCCGTACATCTATTGGAGTTGTCATTCAAACAAAGGGCTGAGGTGAGTCGATTCTGCCTGTAGGCTGTCCGTGGTCGCGTCTTTGCTCATTTCATTTATACAGGATATATGGGCGCTTTAGTTCCTCCCTGTATCGTGCCACGGAAGGCGGGTACGCTTCGCATCACAGACTCTGCATTGTCACTCATAATTACCCTTTGCTCGTCTAGCTAATACTGTCGGTCGAACTATGGGGGAACATTAGAGCGGAGTAAGAAGGTGTGAAGATAGTGAAATACATTGCATGATGACGCCTTTGGTATGTCAGTGAGCTCTCGTTTCTGTTTAAACCTGCGACACTGCCCGATAACATGTATTTCTTTATTTAGCATGCAACCTCCTTATATCCGTTGACCGCGCTGTCCGAGATGCAACAACAGCCGGATGATAGGGCCCTGCGGAGGGGCGCTGACTTGCGAGCCATCTTTAACACAGAGCCGGGGAGAGTACGCACATCAAGAGCAAGGGGAACGTGCGCCCATTATTTACCTTTACCCTCCACAGGATTCATTCGCTGGACCCTTTTCACACCCTCTTTCCAAGAAAACATCTCTTGAACCTCGTTACACCACGCTCCCAACTCCCCCACCTAGTAATCGTCCCTCCGGGACCTGCACCACCCTCTTATCCCACGAACATCCGGTGCCGCTTGGACGTCTCACTTCTTTCCACTTCCAAGTCGGGACATCACCTCGTTAACAAGGTCCCCTGCACGAACGAACTTGGGATTGGAATAGTCAACCGAAAGGTGCGTGAGCTGGGGTAGTAATGTAATGGGAGCTAGGCCCCCATGTTAATTCCCCGCTCGCAGATAGAGTTAGAGTATCTTTCTTATGAATAAAAAAGATCTTGAGTGCGTGAGATGATTAGGAGGGGTGTTTTCGAAGGATGAATTGGATGTTCTTTAGGTTTTGCTTTTCCGTTTTTGTGAGTTGGGAGTGGAGGGCTGGTGGAGACAATGTGTGAGCTTGGCAAGGGGAATTGTATTGCCGGTAGCAGGGGGCGTTGGTTTTTCGATGATAGCTGGAAGACCTCCATATTACTTGGACCAGAGGCTTTCGACGGGCATTTGGAGTGTTAGAGTGAACCGATTTGTTCGCTTTTGTAAGGACAATGGCCGCTGGCGTGCGCATGGCATTACCTCAGAGTCGAATGACAGAGGAGCTCTGGTAAGATTTCAGGTTCTAACTTTCAATTTAGTACTTAAAGCGAGCTGAAAACCCCTTAATCCCACCTTTGACCAGTTCCTTTAAATGTGACTTTTGGCTACTTCACGTGGAACCTTTCTCCCGAATCTCCTGTGTCTCATTTTTCGAAATCGATGAAATAACCCTATTCAAAAAAGACCAAGTCGAATGTTAAAATTACCTGTTATTGACGTTAGTAATAAGCTCCAGGGGAAAAGACATGAAGATAGATAGATAAACCTGCTTGAGTCAAGGACATGTGTAAGTCCTCCACTCGGGATCATCGGCAAAACAGCCGGATATTCTTGTTTATACAGAATCTCATCCCAACTTCGGAACGGCCGCTCATCCTCAAGCGTATCGGCAAACCCTAGCTTCACGTATGTCTGATGAACTTCGATGGGCGGCGGCGAATTTGAATATAAGTACTTCATTTTTCATCAAGCCAAGTGATGCCATCCAACCAGGTAGGCCATCTCCTCGTAATCTTCAAGGTCGAGGTTTAGTATGAACTTGACGATGTCAGCGCCGAGACCGCGAGGATAAGAGTCCCAGTGGTGGTAGTAACCGGTAACCGTTAACCGTTCATGGTCGATGATGGATCCCAAGAGTCCATGAGTGCCGATGTTTGCTAGAGCGAGTGGATTTCAAGTTGATCAAGATGTTAAAGTTGTCCAGGGATCGAATGAGCTGCCTGCGTGTCTACTTAAAATGATATATGGAAAGCAGACGATAAGGAAATGAGCAACATGTCTGGTAACAGCTCGTTGAATGTCTCTTCGACAAGGTGTTGGTTGAAACAGGCGGAAAGGGCGTGGTAAGCAGTCGATCTGAAGCATGATCAGGACCCCGTCCCTGACTCAAAATTGAACCAAGTATTCTATTTGACTTCACTTGTAGATTTCTTATATGCTCGAGGCGAAGAACGTGAAGATTCGACATTGGCTTTGTAAATGACCATATAATACTTACTCCTATTTGATCCAGAGTAACGTTGAGAGCAGACGTGCATTCTTGGAAATTTGAGTTCTGAGGACGTCTCGTCAACGCTGATCAAGGTCAAGTTCCGTAATACTGCGGGTATAATCACATTGAGAAAGCATATCGAAAGTTATATGTCAAGGAATTCAGAGGAGGTGCGTAGGGCGTCGGTCGGAGGTTGAATTTGGTCTGAAGGGGGATTTCACACTCAGACAAAGTCAGCGCATCTTGCTTTCTACCGTCATGGTCAATCCTATGTTTTTCCAACCACTGCGCCCCCGATTTTCCTAGGTTTCCAAATGCTTATCACCCTGTATATGACTGCCAGAAGGATATATTTAAGCTTATTGATGGAGCCGGATCCCACGGAATGAAGCACATTCGATATGAAAGTTATCTGTCCATATGGTTCGGTGAGCTTGCTTCTCTATATATAGTCTCATAGCCATAGGCTAAATGAAGTCATCTGCCAGCTTTATCTGTCCCTCTGCTGGAGCCGTCCATTCCAACACTATCACCACCGAGATTTCACGACTAACGCGTCATGACGAGTAACGACAAGGAAGCAAGCCTTGAAAAGGGGATTGGACCTTACCTCGAAACGCAGGCTGAAGATCTGACGGAACTCAATACGGAGAGTGGGGTCAACAGGGCATACGAGCTGAAATGTCACCTGAGTACGTGTAAAGTCTTTTTTTCCATTGCATTCAACATTGACTGTCATCCCAGTTAATAAATGTTTGCAAGAAGAGTAAGTCCTGCACGCGACTCTCTTTGAGCGCTCAGTAACGGACACGTTCTGCATCAGGATCGGGTTCGGACGATATCAGATAGAGCTTTTCGTGCTCACGGGCTTTGGGTGGATGGCGGATAGTAAGTGCCTTTCCAGCAGTAAAGCTACAATGAGCTAACTTTATTTGTGGAGTTTAGACATCTGGTTGCAAGGAGTAGCCATCGTCTTACCCCAAGTTCAGCAGGAGCTGAACCCTGTTCGCGTGGAATTCGCTACGCTCGCGCTATATGTTGGTCTCATCATTGGTGCTTCCTTGTGGGGTGTCCTTGCGGACTTGATTGGAAGAAGATCTCATTTAATGTCAGTCTTGTTTATTCTTCTACCTTGCCGGTGCTCCTCGCTCATGTTTCGAGCAGATTACCCTTTTTCTAGCAGGGGTATTCGGTATCGGTCTGCTGGATCCCCCAATTTCACACTTCGGAGCGTTAGTGGCTGTCTCGGGTTTGGCGTAGGTGGAAAGTGCGTACATTCATGCAGCTTTCTTCATCCGACTCTGACCACGATTCTAATCAAGCTTACCCGTTGATGGTATGTCCCCCGTGCGCCATTGAGATTCTCTCCTGAGCTAGAACGATTTCAGGTGCCTTATACTTGGAGCACATTCCCGGATCGTATCAGGTACGAGCCGCCGCCACCGATTTCTGAAAATGTCGACATTAATGAATACTACAACAGTGGACGTTGACTCTCCTCTCCGCTTGGTGGGCTATAGGCCAGCTTGTAGCTTCCGTCGTAGCATGGGGCTTTATTGGCAACTTTTCCTGCGCAAGTGACGTACCAGTGGGCCAATGCCCAAAGGCCGAGAATATGGGTTGGAGATACACCTTGCGAGTCATCCATCTCTTTATAGTTTAAATGTATTTGAATGCTAATGTTTTCGTCAATTCAGCTATACGCTGTGAGCTGTTAGCAACCTTTCCTACATCATTGATGGCTTACCCAATATCCCGATAGTGGCGCTCTCACCCTCTTGATGTTCATCTGCCGCTTTTTCATTTTCAACCTCCAAGAATCACCGAAATATCTCATTGCAAACGGGCGGGATGAGGAGGCGATCAAGGTTTGACCCTCCTGCATGTTTTTTTTTTGCTAGTTTCCCTCATGTAGAGACACAGGTCATGGAGCATTTAGCACGCAAGAACGGAAAATCAATTTCCTTAACGCTAGACCAACTTCAAGAGATCCAAGGAAGTGCGACATTACCACCCAGGACCATGCTGCAGGTGGTGAAAGAATCGTTTCCCACCTCTCTTTGTCCCACGTCAAGCCTCTCTTCGCCGGCAGAAAACTGGCCATCAACAGCTCAATCACCATCCTTTTATGGGTACGTCCATCCATCCATCCATCCACATTATTGCCTCTCCCAGCCTGACCTTCTCACGTCCCTTTCCAGGACTCATCGGGCTCGCCTATCCGCTTTTCAGCGCCTTCCTCCTTTCTATCTGCGGGATCGCGTACCCAGCGGTAACAGCGCCGTCAGCGTCACGTACCGCAATTACACGATCGTTTCCGTCCTTGGTATTCCCGGTTCGCTCATCGCGTGTGCGGTGGTGGATTGGACGAGACGCAGTGGGAAATATTCCTTTGGTGGGAGGAAGTTGGTCATGGCGGTGTCGACGACGCTTACTGGGATTTTCTTGTTCTTGTTTACGACGAGTAATAGCCAGGCGGCTGTTCTTGGGTATACTTGTACGACTTCAGTCACTTCGTACGTTGCTTTGTTATTATTTCTTCGGATAGTGGACTTATGGTCTGTTGTAGGAACGCTGTGAGTACAAGGTTTACGTGCGAGTGTTGCTTATGCTAATGTTATTAAGATGTACGGCGTACTCTACGCTTATACTCCAGAGGTACATTGTTTTCATTTCCCATTGCCCATGTCCTTTCGTTTACAAGTACATTGATCACCAGGTCTTCCCGGCACCTCATCGCGGAACTGGAGACTCCATCGCCAGTAGTTTCAACAGGATCACTGGTATCCTTTCACCCGTCATCAAGATCGCCACGACTTCAGCGGTCGGTGCGACTGGTGCCAACGTGAACGGGTCAGTCGTTATCTGTTGAGAGTGATAACTCATTGATTTGAAGGAGTTTGCACTTTGTTTAAGGCCAATTTTTGTATCTGCATCCCTATTTCTCATAGCTGCACTTCTTATGTTGTTTTCACCGATTGAGGTATGTCACTCCTCTTTTCTGTACCTTCACAATTTCATTTACCTTTCTTTTCTTTTTAGACGGCGGGCAAAGCAGCTCTCTGATGAAGTAATCCTTTAAGTTTAAAGTTGATCCGTATGATTTAAATGCTCAGTCCCTTCAGACGAGCATAGTAAATAGATGGGTATATTTGATGTGCATTACCTCAGAGAAAGGAGCATAGGTCAAGTCATACTTAAATATAATACCACCAATTCAGATCCTGTGCTTTGGTTGTAAGGCGCGCGCTCGACAATATATTGGTTACTCACTGACCGATTGAATCCTCTTAACCCTCTTCATCTCTTGGTTCTCTGGCTTTCCCGTCCCACATATGTATTCAACGATGGTCTGGTCCTTATGTACATATCGCACTTTGAGGCCTGGTACCGTTTCGAAGAAACCCATGTCGTACAATCTGGATATTTGACAACCTGTGATGTCGATGATCTCCATAGGCCGCCCGCTTTCCGTCCTGCGTTGAAGAAATGACATGATCGGACCATAAGGGTACTGCTGCGTCCATTGCGCCGACCAATCTTCGCGCCTCTTTATGCGATGGAATTTCAGCATGCGGAGGAGAGGGAAGCAATCGGTGCTTCCCATTTCAAGCATGAATTGGATGGTATCGTCGTCAGATACCGAGAGAGAGATCGACGCTAGCGACCGGAACATGTCCCGCAATGGCGATGTTGGGGACCTGTCGCCCCGGTCAGTACAGACATTGAGGCAAACGAGGCGTACCCCCCCATGCACTTGTAGACCAAGAACCTTTCAACCCCTGCCAATAACAAAAAGCCAAAACTGCTCAATCCTCAGTATACCGTATCCGCTTCGAGATTGACGCCTTCATGCAGAGGATCCAACAGAGCTTATATTGGTATAGTCAGCACTACATTAGACATGTGGAATATACGTTGTCCAGTTGATATTGGCATACGCACTTGCAGGTAATGCACGAAGACCGATGATAGGAAGGATGAGAAGAAGCAACCGAGCTGACATATAAATACAAACAACAATCATCAAAAACGAGCTGATCAAGTTGTCGAGAAACTCGGCCAATCTCGAACTGTATCCATCCTTACCACCATCTACGAACACAGAAAACGCCACTATCACGATCGGTAAACCAGAGACGAGGACCGCTGAAATCCTCCACAGCCAGCGTTCCTGAAGGGATGGGAAATGGAACGACCATGCGATGCAATGGATGCCACCAAAGGTCAGCGCGACGAGTAAGCCGAGAAGGGCGCTGAGGCTTTCATTCTCACTCTGTGGGGAGTAGAAGGTCGGGAAGCGGAATTCCCTTCCATCAAGAGTTGAACAAAATACCATGTCGTCGAATGCGCTGAAAAAGGGGTAGTAAGGAGAGACGAAGAGAACATATGCTGTACCCTTCCAAATGCCGTGTTTTTGTTGCTGTTCTTTAAGATGGGCTCGGAAACGTATAGAGTATCCTTGGGTATGAAGGTCGACGATGGGACTTTGGGTATTGGGATGAGGAGAAGTGGTGATAGGAAGAGATGATTGTCGGAGAGATTCCGAGCTTTTATGGCTTGATTTCTTTGTGGAAATATGTAACTCGGGTACGGAGGTGCGTGATGGTGGTAGCGTGTGGTCTGAAGAGGGTGAACGCGGTAGATCCTTACGTGGTTCCGTGTCAATGGCGTCGACACCGGCGATCTCCTTACCCGATTCCGATAAGGAGGAAATTTTTTCCAGGGTGATTGGGCTCGCTGTAAGTGGTCTCCTTCCTTCAAATGAACTGGAACGGCGACTCGGACGTCCAAAGGTTTGTGCCACCAAAGGGAATAAATAACAATCATAATAGCAGCGAAAGCGAGGGTCATAACCTCCAGTTCTGTCACTGCCAACCTGTACCTCCCTCTTACGATACATTGGGCAATGAACCACGAGGTTTGGAGGAGGACAGCAGCCTTGGATAAGTAATCACCTTTACTCTTGTCGTTGATTTCTTCCTCCGTAATGGATGGCCAGTCGATTTTTCTTGTTCCAGCAATTCTTCGAATTCACATATTCCAAGGTTCGTATTGGTTGGTTGTTTTCATAAAGCATGAAACCCCCCATTACGAGAAAAAAGGCATGAGTCTTGGTCCATCCTCTATCTAATGACGAAGTCAGACTGAAGGAATAGCCAGTGAATAATTCTAACTCACGTACCAGAGTGGCGCTGCGAGATCTCTAGAACAGCAATATATTGACGTGCAACCCAGATAATAACCATTTCCGGTGCGAGAAGGAGGTATCCCATAATGGCCAAATGGCGCGCAAAGACACGTATATCGCCATCCTTTGGGGCTGGAAGGTTGGGGTGCACGGCGATCCATGTACAGGCAAAGATCGTCACCAAGCAGCTCCAGATGATGTTGTAGATCGACCTCTGACCGAAGAAGTCGGGATTTGCGGCGGGGTTTAGTAGAGATCGATCCAAGTCATTTGTGATACCAGGTAGTAAGTGAAGAGGAAGATTATGGCTCGAGGATAAACTGCTGAGAGACACAACAAAGAAAGAAAGAAAAGACATGAAACAGGACGCTGCTGCGGAGTTGTTCAGACGCGCATGGCAGGCAGGAACTGTTAGTATCACGAAGGGAACCACGTTGACGTGATGTACGTGACGTGAGGCGGTGCTTACGGGCTTGCCAACCCGGAACAAGCTGGACTACCCTTCAGCATGTCCGCCCCACTCATAACATCACCACTTGTTAACCAGCCTTATGATATTCCTCAAGAAATAATCGACGAAATCATCGAACATGTCTCTCACATCGACTCCAACCTTCATCTTTTGGCCTGCTCGCTTGTTTCTAGATCATTCAGATACCCCATCCCAGCAGCGGCTCTTCTCCACAATAAAGCTTGACATGCATCGAACTCTAGACCATAGACCGTTCCATTTTCGGACGGAAACTGAAATGGAAAGTAGGATGAAATGTCTGATTAACCTGTTGAAGTATCCGTCCAATTTAGGTGGGGCCGTTCACAAGTTGGAAATTACGGATTGGGCTGAACATCACATCGAGATGCGAATCCTGAATGAACTCGTCAGGCTCTTAATCAGTCAAGCACCGAACCTGATGTCCTTTTGCCTGGACAATATTAAGACTGAACTCGCAGAGTCATTGATGACTCTTATCATGCACCCCACAACTTCCGACCTCTCGCTATCCAGCATGACTGCGACACCGCGACATTCGACAGCAAAGTGTACCAACCTCATACCCCTAGGAACTTATCGCTTCAGGCGGATCCATGATACAACGCATATCAGCATTTCACAACTCGAACACCTCGAAGTGAAGCTTTATAAGCAAGAAGATGTATCAAAAATTGGAATACTTGCACATGCAGCAGCGTCTCTTACGTCTCTTTCCCTGTAAGCAAATCCGCAGCCTCGACGATATTGTAGCTTACATCCTTTAACAGGATTGTCTGCCCAATTGATTGTATTAACCTGTCAAACTGTGTTGACCTCGCGGGTTTGGAATGCTTGACTCACATCCGTATAAGTATACCCGTGAAGCATGAAGTTTTGGGTGTTGAAAATTTCCTCAACGGCTCCATGCCGACCGTACTCGAGAAGATTGAAATCGTCTTCAGAAGTACTTATGAAGGTGTCGTACGAGATATAAAAAATGCTCTCCATGGCCAGCAGCCTGAGAACATCGCGCGGGTCTTCCAACGTCGCAAACATCCTCGCCTCGTAACGGCCAAGCTGATCTACCTGCTACTAAGCATGACACCCATAACATTAGACTCTTCATCTGGTGATCTGCACCAAATTGCAGAGCGCTTTCGAACAGCAATGGGCTACCTGCCTCAGTCTCTGGCTGATGCCCAGGGCCTCCTTGTCCCTGTCATCGCCCTTGAAGCCTACTCTATGGAGTGATTATTCACTTTTCTTCATCCCTTGTTACACTAGCTTACCTTTTTTTAATCCCAGTTCAAGCAGCCGACTCATGTGCGCATCTTTCGAATTGTCCGGAAGTCTGATGATCAACTCCAAAGTGAGTTATAATGTGAATGTTATCTAATTTTCAAACTGACGCAAGCATTCAGCAGGAGCTCGTGATAATTTATGAAGCATAGTGCCATTTCTGGCGGGCAAATTTGTATAAGAGCGGCATTTATATATCTTGCTATTGCCACTGCCGCTGCTTAATGAATTGACTGTAACTGCTCGTGACGGTATGTACGACTAGCTTCTGGATGCCAGAGACTCTGCCGAAATCCCGATTAGGAGCAGAGGTAGTACTCGCCCAGGCAGGACCTGGATCCAAGTCCAAGTTCGAACTAAGCGCGAAAGAAGCTGAGGCTGAGGGGCAAAGTCGAAGACGAAGGTGACGTTGACCCAGGTGTGAACAGCAGTCGAACTTGAGGGTTGAACTGGGCCTGTGATATCTCCAGGAAGGTGACTTGGCCACTGCACTGAGAGAGGGTAACATCTCTGCCTCTTGACAGGCTGTACTTCGCCTCGAACACCACTATCACCAGTGGCTCCAGCTCTAGTAGCGGCGGCGGCGGCGGCGGCACCGATGCCAACACCAGTAACAGCGACCTCTCCATCTCCATCCACATCCACCAATATCATCACCATCAGCCAATGCCAACATCACCACCAGCGCAACCGAGCTGATATCAGCCAGCTAAAATGCCAACAACGACCTCCCCCCGCTCTTTCTTGCTGGTGGCGAATGGCGAGATGTCTGCACTATGCCCACCCTCACCCATATCAGCCTGACACCACAGACACCACCCGCAGCTACCCGCATCCACACTACCCACACCGCACCTCGCGAGTGGCCTATCCTCGCCACCCGTATGCATCGTCGCTGGCACTGACCACAAGTCGTCCTCGATCACGAAAATGACAGACAGGCGGAGACTGTGTGAAATCCACGCCCCGAAATCCACGCAGGAATGCGCGTGCGTAGAAACCCCTATCCCCACCAGGGAAAACCAAGGGGCCGGCCAACCTTCCGAATCCGATTCCGATTCCTCAAGTTGAAACTTGCGTTTGTTATGGGGGGGAACGTTCATTGTGCGAGAAGGGTGAGGTGGGGGAGATGAGGTGAGGTGAGGTGATGGGGGTGTGTTTTGAGGAATTGACGGCGGTATATTGGAGGTGGTGGACTTGTGAGGTTAGAGCTTGAGCTGAGAAGAAGAAGGCACGGTGTGGGAGCTGAGGCCGGCGGGATGTTCAACTCATATCGGAAACGAAACGCTCATGTCATCCGTTCCATTACATTTGAAAATGACAGTGATATTAAAAGTGATGGTATGGAAACTGAACTCTCGTCATGAGTGAGACAAAGGTGCAATAGGTCATCTGAGGAAAGGTTGAAATGTTCGCTGGGAATTTGGATCTGTACAACACATTAGAAAATGATGATGAATAAAAAGCAAGGTAAAAAAAAAGACTGACGATCATCCGGATTCCGCATATCTCTCTGAGGTTGAATTGCCAGCCAGCCTTCGAGAGAAAGCCTCGAACACATCACATAGATTCGGCAGCGGCAGCGGCAGCGACAGTGCAGACGTGGACATGTCACGCCGGTGAAGAGAGGAGAGGGTTCATTTGAGGGTTTCATTCAGGGTTTCAGGGTGGCGTGTTGGAGGTGGTGGAACTGATAGAGGGAAAATCGAACTCGAACTGTCGCTAGCGCTGCTTTTGACAAGACTCCTGGTGGTGGCGGTGGTGGCGGTGGCATCTGCCCCATCAACCATATGGATCCCAAGATTTTCGACCAGGGATAGATGGAGTATCCATCAAGGCTGAAGTTGAGGGTGAGTTGAGGGTCACTGACAATGCCAGTAACGCCAACAGCTTCAGTACGGCACCCTTAACGCCCCCGCTAAAGCCCCCAGCACCAGCACAGGCACCAGCCTCCATCCACCAGCACAACGAGCTGACCCGAGGTGTCCTCATGCTGAACACCGAAGACCTTCCTACCCGTTCCTGACCTCTCCTGCTCGTCTCTTCCAATGGCGAGTTAGGAGTGAACCGGCTGGGAATCGGATGGCGGTTGCGACAAATAGTTCATGCACCTGTCGGTGGGCACAGGACCTCAGAGCAATCGAGTGGAAAAGGGAGCGTCTGTAGATTGGATGTAGTCAGGTCAGAATGGAGGGAGAATTTAGAGAAGCTGGCAGACGTACGGTCATGATGACGGGCGGGAGAAAGAATTCACCATCCGCAGCTATGCCATAACTTGGTCAAGTCCGCAGCACAGTGTTTGGAGGGAACATAGCCAGTGGTGATGAAGTCTTCGCAACATGGTCAGTGACAATGATGCACAGCATGTCTGAGCACTGAAGGAGTTTGGAGTTGGAAAGAGAAAGAGGGAGAGCCACGACAACTATGAGTTCATGTGCACGACAGGAGATACAAAACTTTGGGGAGAATCGAATTTAATGTCAGCTCTGTGAATAGAGAATTATTCTGTTTCATTACCATCCTGTTTTTCTTCCGGGTTTTCAACAGCCTGGACTGTTAAACCCTGGGGCCTGATGAGTACTTCTCAATACCCAGCCCGGCTAGAGTATGACGAAATCCAGACAAGTCAAAGGTTTGTCGATACCCGTTCCTTGAAAGAGATAAAGTAATCATATTGGCTTGATTTCTTTCTCCTTGTTTTCTATATAGCGTCTAATTACTCTACCTCCCCGCACAATCGAGGGATTTCAAGTTCATTATCGCTATTCGAAGATGAGCGTCAGGGCGCGTTTACAATAATCGAAGGCAAATTTGATCTAGGCACATTGTTCCCTACTACGGCTTGACCAATTAACCATGTATCTTTATCATCAAGGATCTGAACCTGAGCTTCCACCAATTCCCAGAGCCGCACATGTACTCTGACTGCTTTCCATTTACTTCCCATACAACTCTCAACCCAGTCATCGCCTCCAAAAATGCAAAGTCGGCCGCCATCGGGTTCTTTCCAAGGTCCAAAATTGGAAGGGAGAGACGATGATCCTTTCTAAACTGATAAAAGTCTAGAAGTCGAAGTCCGAGCGAGCGTTTGTTGAAATTAAATAACCGAAATTGTAGGGTGTGCAAGTTGGGCAGAGATGCATGAATGGTTGAAGCAGGATCCATTTCAACCCATGAATCCATCCTCTGCACGAGCGAGAGGAGGCCAATTGGGCTGATTTGTAATACCTCCACCCTTGAAAGAAATTGAAGCAAGGGATTTATGTTCGTGAAAGGTATCGAGTCATCCAATCCGAGATTGAGAACCCTAACAGCGGACAGATCATACTTCAAGAACATTGCAATAAATGGGTTGCTGTCCTCAAAGACTGGGGTCGACGACGTGAGGCGAATGCGAAATTCAGGTGGAATTCCAGGTCCGGAATTATGGGCCGCTCCAGGAGGAAGCTGTCGTAGTTCGCCAACCTGTGGGACTGCAAATAAGAAAGAGTCATCAGTTAAAGTGATACTCAAGGATGGCTCCTTCCAGAAGGCAAAGTAGGGCTCCCCATAACGAGCTAATAGCGCAGTGATATCTGCCAGATTGACAGAGTCCTGGGTTATTGTCGAGTCGAAGGATAGTGAACAAGGTGCTGCGGGCTTTATTGCACGCGTGAGAGCAGCAGCCAATTCGAAATCGCCATGGACGCGGAGATTGATCAGGTGAGGGAGGATGATAGCTTCTGAATCCAGAGATTTTAGATCTGAATGACCTGGTATATCAGCGAGGTTGAGCTCCTGGAGGAGGGGCATTTTCCTGATGGCATTGAAGATTTCAAGCGGGTCCACATCTGGAGTATTCAACTTGAGAACACGAAGGTGAGTAATCCAAGGCACCCGAAGATTGAGAAAGAAATCAGATGAATGGATTCCTAACTCTTGAAGTAAGGGAGCATCCTTCGAGAAGAGGACGTCAGATTCCGAAAAAGGCTGAAAATAGATGCAGTTGATGTGTACATTGAACGACACCAAGGAAGGTGCGGGGAATAGACACAAATTCGGGAATTCCTCACTGGCATGGTCGATCCTGATATGTACTCTTCGGATTCTCGGCCAATTGTTGTTGAGAAGTGGTTTGAAAAATGTACTGCCAAACTCGTCGTAAGTGAATGGCACGAACCCTAGGATGTATAGAGGCGCATCCGCGGTTCGCTTCAAAATCTCTTCTCGTCCATGTTTTTCGAGCTGGTACAGTCTGTCGAGCCGTATAATCTTTCCCCAAATCGATGGCGAATTTAAGAGAATATCCCTCCACGACCCGCACACGCGCGAAGAGATTAGGGTGGTGTCCAGAGCTAATTGTCCAGTAACGTTCTCGTTTTCCTCCCAATCGTACTCCAGTGGACTAAACATGTCAGCGTTTAGGGAAAAAATCAGCCATAGGACGTCCCTATCCAATCTAGCTATTGGTGGAGGCATATTGCTGGACTGATATGACAGCGACCCGGATCAAGAGAGCGTGAGAAGGAATTTCATGGCGAGGAACTTGTAATTAATATATATTAAGCATCTGGGTCTATGCTAATCAGTACTGTTTCATCTCTACTTGATTTGTTGGAGTCCCATGCCTCCACCAGCCGTGAATTAAATCCTCCCAGCGTGCGAGTTCTCGAAAGTAGAGCCGAAACTGTGGCATGTGGGTACAGTGAAGACCCTACTACTGATGACAACAATAATGGTTTAGACAATAACAAATTAAGGAAATGGAAATTAACACCTAGTTTATATATATATATATCAAATTCGAAGTATACGAGAAGACGACCATGCACGACGATGGAGATTGGCGCCGGCGGCCAGAGGCAAGGGGCACAATTGAAGTTGACAAAACAAATGCCCAGCATTGGCGTGTGGCGGCGTTCCAATAGAGATTCGGTGCCGAATATTAAATATGAATGTTGGTGCAGGCCAGAGGAGCGATGATTGGCGTAGGACAACGAACAAGTAACCATTCTATCCAATACGAGCGACTTAAAAACATATTCGTTTTGTAATGCATAATACGTTCACATCCTCTCTAAAGGTCTGATGCTCAATAGATGCATGGCAGCCGCCAAAACCTCTTTCGCACACTCATATAGAAACATCTTCGCACTTGCCTTCTCCACATCCTCTTCGCCCTTAACAATAACCCTGTCCCACGCCGTCGAAATCGCATGCGCCAACTTGAACGCAAACGTCACCACCCCGCTGGGTTCGTGTGTCTTCAGCGCGACGTTGACAACATCAGGGTAGGTGCCCAGAAGGAATGCGATCTCGCGCGCATTTGGGTATTGAGCAAGGGTGTGCGTGGCAATCTGCGATGTGGGCGGGAGGGGCAGGAGTTGTGGGTTCTTGCGCCCGATGGAGGCAAGTCAGGGAGTGGGCGTATGGAGGTAGGGCCCGGTATCACCTTCAAAGGACAACATACGGTCCCAGTTGAAGGTGTAGTCGTTGATTCTGGAGGAACCGTAAAGGCCGTTAACAACAAAATCAGAAAGAGAAGGCGAGGAAAGGAGAATTGAAACGAACCGTTTAGCAGCCATATCTTGAATCTTAATGCCTGTAATCCCGATCTCCAAACTTGTCGCCTGCGGATCCTGAATAACCGCATATTTTTCATTGTTCTTCTTCATTTGCTCATGCATAACGTTGCCTGCCTTCTTGATGATCTGGTCGAGGAAGACTGCGGTCCCTTTTCGGGTGCTCATTCCTTGAACCATCCCGTAGTTGATGTGTAGGAGGTTTTTGGCCCAAGGGAAGCCCATGCGCTCGAGGACTTTGAAGACTTGGGCGAGGTGGAAGTCTTGTGCAGCGCCGACAACGTAGATCATTTTATCAAATTTATATTGCTCGTAGCGCTCAATCGCTCCACCGATGTCACGCGTCAGGTATGTAGAAGTTCCGTCTGGGTAGGTAGTAACTATTAGCGACAGTTAAGGTATGAGACTGAAGTGCTGATCACGCACCTGTCTTGCGAACGATTGGCGCCTTAAGATTCCACTTGTTCAGATCGACCTCCTTGGCGAAGTCTCTGTCGGAGATGAGCCCCATGTCCTCAAGCTGCGCGAAGGCCTTGTCCATCGACTCCTTGCTGACGTTGCTTTCGCCAGTGTATACATCAAACTTGATATTGAGCTGATCGTACGCCTCCTGGTACTTCTCCAGGCTTGTCTCTCGCCAGCCGCGCCATTTCTTGAGCACATCCTCGTCGCCATCCTCCATTCGCTTGAACCACCTCGCGGCCTCGACTTTTACCTTTGGGTCGGTCTCCAGATCTTTGGTGACTTTGACGTAGACGTTGTACAGGTGCATGATCGGGTCTTGGTCGAACTCTGCTTGGGAGCCGTATTTCTCGTAGCCAGTAGCGACCATGCCAAACTGAGAATGATGATTGCGGTGATAAGAAGCCAAGGAGATAATGAGAAGGAGGCAAATTTATCTGAGTTCCCCAGTCGCCGAGGTAGTTCATCGAGATGACCTCCCACCCACAGGCCTTGTACAAGTTAGCGAGGAAGGCACCAATGATGGTGCTCCGTAAGTGGCCAAGGTGGAATTCTTTGACGATGTTGGGCGAGGAGTACTCGATGACGACTCTTTTTCCCTTCCCAAAATTGTTGGAGCCGTACTCGGGCTGTCCAGAGGGTGTAAGATGGGTGAGAGCGTCCACTTGGTTGAGAACTTGGAAAATCATGTTTGTAGTATTGACTCGGAAGTGAAGGAAAGATCTGTCAATAACGATGGACTCGATCCATTCGTCCGGTTGGAACTGCATCGAAATTTGGTTTAGGAGCAGGAATTGGGGGCTGAAAAGAAAAGACGACTCACCCCTTCGAGGACCGTTGCTGCAATCTCCGCTACCTTCCCGGGTAGTCGGAATCGAGGCAACGCGACCGTGAAATCCTCTCCTTTCTTTCCATAGTCTACACCGGCAAAAGCTTGTTCAAGAGTCAGAGGAAGGGTCTCGGAGAGACGTTTAGCAATAGATATCCTAAACGAGTCCAATACCGCTCGCGAGGGGTTTGTGTCTGGTAAAATAGGCAGCTGGGACATGGTTGAAGACGAGGTCAGTGCGAGATAGAGAAGGCAGTATAGTGGGAAGATGGAATCGATAACATGCTTCGTGGTGACTCAGAGAGAAATTTAAACTCCGACATTTCATTGGTCTTTTCTTCATAAGCATCCTGACCACCCTTTGCGGGTCTGGTGAGTTTGAGGGATTGAAGGCGGTACATTGGAGGTGGTGGACTTGGAGGTTGGAAGGGGTGGTGCGGAGCTGAGCCCAGCGAGACGTTCAACTCGCGTCGTACAAGCTCAGATCGTCTGTTCCATTACATTTGAACGCGGAAGTGGTAATGAAATTGATGGTATGGACACTGGACTGTATTTACGAGTGAGACGAGATTGAGAGGGCGCATAGGTCGTTTGAGGAAAGGTTGAAGTGTTCGCTGGGAATTGGGATCTGTACAACACGTTAGAAAATGATGATAAATAAGAACCAAGGTAAAAAAGACTGACAATCATCCAGATTTCGTATATCCACCCTTCCAAGGTTGACAGCCAGCCTCTAAAAGCTCCAAACACGTTCTCCACATCAGAGAGGCATGACGGGAACACTGAATTTAAGCACAAGCAGGCTGTTGCTGCCGCTGCGCTGCCGAGGTGCCAGCAACGACTGAAGAGGTGAGGTTGCTGCTGCCGACGGGAACCCACATGCGTGCGTACGCAGAGAAGAGGTCGAATTTAACTCTTTTCGCTGTGGAGTCTACAGAAATTACGTAGGTCTGGAAAGAGTCGAGAAGAACGATCAGAATCCAGAAAAAAAATAAAAGGAAAGAGAGCAAAGAGAGAAAATGACGAACCTTATTCAGGGCTCTCAACATTGTAGGTATTCCCTCAATCCCGGTTCGAATCACTCCCACAATCCCAGCTCGAACTCATCACAATTCCTTCCCACGACCATCAACAGCTACAGCTCCAGTCCCCACGGGACTCGTACTTGACACTCCTAGCTCATCCAAGGTCGTTGTACTCGCGCCAAAAACTTCCCTGAGGACTCCCAGCCCTCCCCTGTTCGCCTGGTCCAATGAAAATTGCGCCAACGTCATACCCACTCCCACCCTCGCCGACCTCCTGCAGTCCCCCAAATCAAACAATCGACAATCTAACTCGCCGTAGAGACCCTCCTGGATCAAGAACCAGCAGGCGTAGGTTCATCTCTTCCGAGATTAATGGCTATCCAGCGTAACAGTGTTGTCGTTAGGTCATCACATAGATTCGGCATCGGCAGCGACAGCGCAGACGTGGACATGTCACGGCGGTGAAGAGGAGAGGAGAGGGTTCATTTGAGGGCTTCAGAGTCTCAGGGAGGCGTGTTGGAAATGGTGGAACCATGGACAAGCCACTAGAGCCAGTTTTGAATGACGTAATCATCTCCGTCCTATCCGTCGCACTGTACTGCGTGGAGACGGACCTGTTTGCAGAGGGCGAAACTGACAAGGTGGATACGTGGGAGGAGGTGCCTGAGGATCCAGTCCGATTTGTGGAAGTAGTAGTCGCCCTCGACCTCGTACTCCCACGTGAGCTGGGCCTGAGAGATGGAGAAGAGGGAGAAGCAACACTGCAATCCTTCACCGGCATCAAGCACCATCCATAGAGCTCGCTGCGAGCCGGTAGTTGTCACCAAAGATCGACTTTCAAAGATAGATGGTGACTGTGTAACCCGGGTGCGGGAAGCTGATTACGCCATCTAGTCAGACAGAGCTGCCGTCGGGACCAAGTATCGCGGGCAATATGGAGTGGCACAGGCGGAAATGGGCTTGAAGATAGGAAACATGATGCTGTGATAGACGCACGGCATTGGACTTGAGAAAGAAGAGGTATAGGTCCGACTGGAGGCACCATTGCATGCAGTTTTGAAGAGTTGAAATAAAAGTCGACGCAAGTTGCTAAGGAGAGTAAATTCAATGACGTGGTGACGAAGGATCATGTTGAATCACATACTTTGGTTTAGTCTCTCCAGCACAGGTATTCCTCGCCATCCTCGCCGTCATTATCTTCATGGTTAAGTTGAATGTACTGAGCGATGTGATAGCTAGAGAAAGTTCTAACGTATACAAAGAAAGATCAGCGTAGAACAGAAGAGACGGGAAAGGGCCATTATACACCTAAATTCCGACAGCTAGGAATGAATTTAGTTCAGATGTTGCCTGGAGGGTCTTCTGCATAGGAAAAAATAGAATTAGACCCAAATGCATTGAGAAGATGGACAGTGATAAGAACGCACACCTGAAAACACGGTAATTGACTCCGGACGCAGTCTTCCAAGATATACACCTCCCTCGACTCCGAAAATGGTTTAGAACCGGGACATGGAAGCGGAAGCGAGGGAGAAGCCCAAAGATGCAATTGACAAAGAAACTTAGGTAGAATACGACAAACGATTAGTAACTCTTATGACAGAAACACACATTGCAAACGTACATAGTCTCGGATCCCTCTATCCCTCCCTGATACGTAAAACTTCGCGTATTCGGCCTCTGAAGAACGAGTTGAAAGCTACAGAGGCCATGAGAGGGTGCAGCTGCATGGATACGTGTACCGGCTGTAAATGTGCTGTAATTTCGCTAAAGACGAAAATAAGATGTGGGGAAGACGAATGATCAGACAAGGCAGAAACACACCTCAATGGTCTTCATGGATGTTCCTGAACAGAGCTGCTCGTGTACTACGAGGTGCGTTCAATGTATAAGGCCCACAGCAGGCGGAACATTGAAGAAAGGTATGGTGAAGAATGAGATCGATAAAGGTGAACGTTGGGTGAACGTTGGTGAACGGGCTGCACGTTGAACGAAGATTATTCTCACGGTGTTAAATAATGCTTTTTCAAGCTTTTTTTGCGTCCTTGCTTTCCACCTCCATCTATTCAACACTTTAGGCTCTAGATAGGCACTGGGCAGCACGTACTATTTACGAAATACATGTGTAAGTAGTCCATTAAAATCAGTAGTCTAACATTTTCCCCGTGATCACGGTAGCTACGTCGACAATATTCTGCAATGAGTAATGGAGCACGTACTAGTGAGTGAGAACAAATTTTGGCGCAGGAAATTCACTCCTCAATCACTGAAGGCTCTTCAGTGCAGCCGGTGAAATGGGTGTGGCTCGTAACTTTTGAGGCCTGAAGTCGGAGCCGTCCATAACAAAGTTGGAAGCTGGGATGACCCAGGATGACGTCGACTTGAGTCATGCATGTAGATTAGCACTGAAAGTTTCCATCCTCGCATTCCTTCAATTCCACCATGTTAATGACCAGCTTGTCAGGCTAAACCTTCACCGCCGAGGACGTCACGTCTTGAAGATCCGTCAAAAGAGGTTTTCGGCCGCTCAAAGCTGGTGGAAAGGGTTATATCAGAATAAAATTGAAAGGTAAATTGACCAACATACTGTGTTGTGTGTCGCGATCGCCAGCACTACAAAGGAGATATTTAGGATGACTTCATTCTTGATAATAAAATAATAAACCGAGTTAATGACGTGGCAAACATTGAGAATTAAGGAATACCTTACCTTAGTTGAAGTCCACAGCACAAGACTTCCTCGCGATAGGGATAAGCTGAAGCAGCTCTCTCCTGTCGTTGCCGTCGTCTCCATATTCAGTACTGCAGCCTTTTCGAAAGAAACCGATGCGAAACTTATGCCTAGGTAAAACGGTCAGCATAAGGCGGAAAGAGCAACAGGGTATTATACTTAAGTAGCGCCGTTCTGGAGAGTCGGCGCCGAACTCAAATGCTTGATCTCCCTTGGAAGTGGCTGGAATGTCCGCATAAAATTAAAGAAATTTATAGTCAACTTCTACTGAAAAGAGGAGCACTGGAGGGAACATACCGAGAAACGACGAGGCCAATTAGCTGGGATTGAGCAGTTCAAGCCAGAGCTGAAGTCCACCCGAAGTTCAAATAGTCACTCTTGAGGGAAAAGCTCCTTCAACGAGGATGGGGATCGGATCATGCGCTGGTGGCAGTAAGGAATGCCCAGAGGTACGACCGCGATAGGAATTTCAGAAAGGTCGTCTCAGAGCTACGATAAGAGAGCGTGTCAATGACTCCGTGTGACCATGCATTTTAACTAAGAGTAGAAAACGTACATAAATCGCCCCCGACATCCTAACGTGTAAAACTTCTCATATTGTCTTTCCGCGTGCAGCAATGGACCAGCACCTGGAGCCAGCACGTCTTTTGTTGTCGGACTGCGTAGATCGACGAGCTACAAGAGATCCGTAGTTGCATTGGAGTCTGCAGTGGTAAGTCAGCTGTGAAGGAAAGGATCAAATGAACATGAATACGAATTTACCATACTCAAGGGCGCGATGTCACTTTGTTCAACAAGGTTCCTGGGTTGAGAAAGAGATGAGAGTACGCAGTCCACAAAATACAGGAGATCGCTCAGCGACATGGAAGTTGGGGAAGAAGAACGGACCTGGTGTTTGCGTCGTGCTAGTCGCGTGTTGAGCTTAGTTCTCACGGTTCCTGATAACGTTCGCCTCCTGGTTTTGTCCTGGCTAGAATACGCGAAATGAGAAGAAATTTTCTGACACTCCAAAGTCCCGGTAGCTGGTGTCTAGTCACGTAAATACGTCCAGGCTTCCTAAATTCAAAAATTTCAATGGTGAAAGGGCCTTGATCTAATGCTATTTTGCACCTTATAGACGGATCCGTCCCGAACTTTGTCTCCTCGTATTTGAATGTAGATATGTCTTCTGATATTGTGGAGCTGCTTTAGAACCTGCTGAGAATAAGTCGGTCCTCGTTAGTAACCAATAAACCAGCGGGAAATATTTCCGAAGTCCAGAAATTCTTTCGAGAAAGCACGCTTTAACCGTTTTGTGCATAGATACCCATTCTGGCAAAGAGACCTCATCCGTCCACGAATTTTCACATGGGACATGGGCAGAGGCAGTCGAGTCTGCTAAATTTTAAGATCAGATAGTCAGGCTCCCACACTTCACACTACCCTTTCTTTCTACGATATAAGAGTCCGCGTGTTCCTCTGCACTACTTTACGACCCATCTTTCGCTTGTTGAAATCTAGTCTGCTACCCATCTATTGCTTCTCTGCGATACTTTATACACATATGGCCCAAGATTTCCCCGATGATATGCCCAGTCTGCCGCCACATGCATCCCCTCCTATCATTTGTGTCTCTGACGCTCCTACCGTAACCCCAATCAATGCAATCGGTACACAATTCCCCGATAGTAGATATCTCGCCCCACATCGCGAGGTTCTTGCTCTTACTCTGCCAAACTCTGAAGGCGTCGTTATTTCTGGCGCCGGCTCTAGGCCAAGCGCTCCACCCAAACAGAACCTCCACACCCTTTTGGACCCATACGACGGCAAATCTCCTTATGCTACTCCAGTTGACGACTTGCTCGGCCTGAATAAGAGCCCCAGTCAGGAATCATTCAATGCATTAAAACCCTTTAGACGAGATCAGATCCGACAGAATGACCATTTGTCAACTACACGAGATGGCCGATCGTCAACTGCATTTATGATCCCCGACGAGGATAGACCGACATTAGCTTGGCCAGCTTTTAAATCGGTCGACAATCTTCTGTTGAAGAAAAACAAAAATTTCTTCTCATCTGCCAAGCATCGCTTGCTCGGCCTTTTGACACCTTCTGGTAAGACCCAACCCAAACCCGCACCGACAGCAGACCATGCATACGATGGCCCTCTCCCCGTTCAGTATGGAAATTTGAATTTCGGCCCAAATGTCTCGAAGTAGTTGGGTAATCCACGATGTAGCATCTGGGCTATCCATAGTTTGTAGGGCATCATTCACGGTTCGGCTGATCCAATCAAACATCGTCCAGGTCGAAAGCATGGTGATTGCTTGGGCTCCGCATGTCGTAACTTTTGCGATAGCGGAACCTCCTGTGGTAATTAGTATTTTTGTCCATAAACTGCTCACTACAACGGCAGTTTCAGGAGAATTGGGCTGAGTGCAAACATTGTTAATTGCAGAATAACAAGCAGACGTCGCCACCTGCAAATCGGCCAAAGAGCTTGACTTATTTTGAATGTGCAGTGCATCCTGGAAGTCTCGGAATGTTGATTCAATGGCATCCTCATTCAGCGAACGCAAAAATTGGGTAATAGAATGCTCTGAAAACATTTAAGTTAGGTATCATTTGATGAGAGTACAAGGTCTTACTTTTTTCGAATTCCTCAGGTTCTTCATCCCCTTGATCATCTCCATCTTGTAAGTTTGTAAGTTTGGCAATCGCGAGCCCACTAGGCTTGAAATTGGGATTGCTGATGGTCAATTCCTCTTCATCATCTTGCTCAGAAATTATTAGAGATAATAATCATTTAGACCCCAATATCGACATACCAATCTCGCTTTCACCATCTTCAATCTTGAGTAATTTTTGGCAGGCCTTCTGGACTTCGTCTGCATGGTTGATTGAAGGGTCCGAAATTGGACTAGCTACCATACTTGAGATGTTCTCAGATGGAACCGCCACATCCATATCAATATCAGTATCCAAGGACTGGACCTGTCCAGACTTGTCCTGTTGCTGAGATGACAATTGGATGTGTTCTTCAGAACCATCATTCAGATAGGATCTTGGACTCCAGAACAGAATTTCTTACCATCATGACCTTCGAATCATGGACAGATGATGCATTGTTTACTGGCTGCGGGGCTATTGCTAACTGCATGACTTGAGATAAGAATGTTGATGCCACATTTTGGAGAGGCTCATTAATGTGGAACCCTACCAATTGTGAGTCTCTGTTATAACAATCATTAGTGAATATGCACTTTTTGCTTTGCTTTCCGCTTCATCTTGGCATTTTCTGTAGCTGGTCTCTTTTGGCCTATTCAACTCTATCAGCATGGGAAGGTCCAAAAGAAAAAGGGACTCACCACTCGATCCCTTTGGCCTAGATGCATGTAGCTTTCCCTCTGACAACCTCTTCCTTTCTGCATTATAGTTGCAGTCATGATGAAATGAGATGAATCACGCCCTTGCTTCACAGTGCTCAATCCAATTTAAGTAGTGCTGGCGTCATTTTACTGAGGCACTTTTTGTGTCAACAGGGGTGTCGGAGATGGACTCGAGGCCAGTTACATTGAGAGCCACTCCATCTGGTGCATAATCCCATACACCCACATTGACACACTGGGGAACCATTGACTTGTCAATGTCCCCAATTGGCTGGAGCACCATAGTTAACGCTTCCAAGAATTTTTTCTGGTCAATAAGAACGTGGTATTCAGGAGAAAACTGCTGATAGATGTAGGAGACCAGTTGCAAAGTCAGATGTGAAACATGTTGAAAGTGAGAGAAGGGGTCCATGACAAGGCCTCCGTCCAATGTCCAGCAAGCTTCATTGGAATGAACTTCCTGGGCAACAAGTCCCCCGACAGGAAAAATTCAGATTTGATGCCAAAATGAAATGGATATAAACCTACAATAAAGTCGTGATTTCAGGTCCCAGGCTTAGCATTTGACCATTCAGGAGGGAGGCAAGGGGAGCAACAAATATTCCTGAACCAGCTAGCATTGATGAAGGTGGATAGCAGATGTGAATGAGGCGATATGCATGGGGCAGGATAACCTCTCCAGGCAGTGCAATGGGAGGGGTACCACCATGAAGATTTAACCCGCAAAAGCTGGCTATCATTGTATTTTGAAGTCGGACATAGATGCCGAGGTGGAGAAGATGGAAGCGCCCATGCTCATACCTGGGAGGGAGCCTTGAGTTAGCAATGATCATTGTTAACCCTCCTTCCGAGTCCTTCTTATCATGATGCCCTTTGAGCGAACCAAATTCGCCCATATCTTGTAGACCTTTGCCTGCTAAATTTGAGCAACCTGTTGGTATACAAGCAGCCATTGACTTACATTTACAGTCACTATATGCAACTGCAGCAGCAGGGTCAGTCTGACCAGCTGGAAAGCATACATTGTCTGTAACTCCAATGCGGGGGACATTGTTTGCCTCTGCATTCTCCTCCATGATTGATCTAAATGATGGTGATGCAACTTTGGAGAAGGAATTCATTGCTACTTTAGAAGTGATCTGCATATATGGCATCAGCAATGCACCACAAAAATATGAAGATGAATCAACCCTAATGGTGCATTGGTGTAGCAGCTCATTGTCTGTCATGCCACAGTCATAGATCTTTCCACCCACCATCGGTCCCACTATTCCACATTGGGATTGATGAGAAAGGGTTATAGAATAGCACCTAGTGCCCTTGACTCCCTCTTGCCCAAGACGCTCAAAGTATGTTCCCCCCTTAAGTGCACCATCAACCTTTTGCAGCCACTCAAGTGTTATGTCTTCTTCCTTTCCCAGCAGACCATCCTGTACTTCGACTAATTCGTCTATATCCTCCATTGGGAGTACTCTTGAACTTGTAACCAAAAATGAGCTAGAAATGGCATTATACCTGATAAGCAACTCACCCAAGTAAAAACCAGCCTATCAGAATGTCCTGCTCATGATCGATGGATCCCTTTGGCCTAGCATAAATCACAGTACCATCTGCAGCTTCGAGTTGCCCTGAAACCAAGTTTAGTAATGTATCAAACACTGAAAGATATCATACTGAGTGTTTCCATGCTGCTATCCAGACCTAGAGGCATGCATAAAGACTCTTCGAACTCAAAATCCACCTTTAAACCAGCTCCGCTTGTGTCTTGAACATAAACCCAAATCTTCTTGACAGTACTCTTGTCTTCCATGGCGTCAATGGAGGGATGGCTAGCAACTTCATAAATGTAGGGAAATCAGCCGTTATGCTGAGGATTGAAAAGAAGCTTTCCTCCTTGTACAACCAGCTCAGGAGCACTAGGGCCGGCCTCCAGCATAAAATCTTGACAGTCCTTCAGATACTGAATGTCCATGTTGAGGAGAAGAGGGAAAGGGTCAAAATTTAAAAGTGAAATCAATTGGTAAGTGGTAGTCATCAAATTTGACAACAGATAATGAGACCCTGGCCCAGATGAATTAGTCTCTTAGGTCGCGAGGGGCTCACTTTCTATAGGTGTGGGCCTGCCTAATATTAAATAAAATTAAATAAATTAAATTGAAGAAGGGAGGGAAGAAATAAATAAATCACACAGTGTCTATATAGGTGAAGGTCATCTAGCATGCCATTATTTGATGAAATCTGCAGGGGCTGAAAGCAGTCCATTTTTTCAAGGTGCGCTTTGCGCATTTGGGTATGAAATTGATCTGGTCCTTGATTTGGGTAGGTCTGAGTAGCACATTATTTTTTCCTACCGTGCTTCACGTGGCCCTCTCGATATGCATATGCACCAAGAACTGTGAATTGCATAGATGCCTTTCAAATACTCCAGGGTGGGGAGGAGAATAGGGTGGATTTTTGATTTATCTACCTCAAATAACCAGGATTATTTATTTTTCTAGCATGCTTTGTGTGCCCTCACCATCCTCTTTAAATGTTACCCAGATTAAAATTTTTATCTTATTTTTCAAGCTCTCCAGATGCCTTCCAATCTTCAAAAGAATGTATGCAAAAGGGCCAGTTCATCACCTGACTGTGCTGACCTAATGAGTTTCCTTATACAGTGGTGTTCATTGAGTGGCCTTCCGAGCTAAGGAAAAGGTCAAATATTCTAAAATTTACCCCCATGTTCGGGAATCAGGTTCATCTCACTGATTTATGCTCTAGTTCCAGACTTTGCGCCCCAGAACATGTTGAAGTAGCCGCATTATTTGGCCGAGTTACTTTGTTTGTACATGATTATATTTTCAAACTCAGTTATATCGTATTTGGCCCACACCTATAGAAAGTGAGCCTAGTGTTGTCCCTGGAGTGAGGTGGCCTCGAGGTCAACTCTGTCTCACTTCGAAAATAGCCCACTTCGGATCACTTCATTGTCAACGAGGTAAGCCGAGGCCACCTCGCTGAGGTCACTTGAGGTCATCAAATATACACGTGATGGAGTCGTGCATGCGCCTTTCGATGTGCCTCGAAATGCAAAGGAATGCACTCCTTTGCCTCCTCTTCATATTCCCTCTCCACAGTAGTACAACACACAATATTTTGGTACCTGACAACGCTAATATATATTTTGATGTTTGTTGCTTCTGAAAATTTCTTCATAACACTGTTTTCTGTGATAGGGGCTTGAAAGAAAGGTATAAAATGCCTCTTCTGCATGCGCCTTCCAGACATTGCCCACTCTTTGGGGCTCTGAGACCTCAGAATGACCATCCAAGCTCCCTCTGCTTCTTATTGCTCATTTATGGACCAGGAATCTATGTTTCTTGACCAGCCTGATATCAGTCCTCCTGCATCTCCCTGTTTGACTGCAACTACATCTATAACCGCACCTCGGAACTCTGCTCTTTCATCTCAGAATAGCATGTCACATACTCCGCACTTATATTCATATCCCGGAATGATGTATCACCCTCAGATGCTGCCACCACCACCAGGTTATCCACCTCAATAGACTTACTCTCAGCATCCTCACATCCAACCACCCATGCCACAGACTATGCCTCCATACTATTCTGGCAACTTTGCATACCATCAGGGTCCTTCAGCACCTGCTCATCTTGGTGTATTGAATGCAAATGGTCCAGCAACCAATGCTGTTCCTGCTCAACCACCAAAAAGGAAAAGGACGGCAGCAGGAAATAACGGACGTGCAAACAAGCGGCAAAAAAAGACCACTACGATGACCACAGAGGTACTCGCTCCATCACTGAATCAGACTACATCATAGCTGGTCCTCTCACGAAAACTGCAATTGATGAGCTTTTGAAGGCAGGTAAACTTGAAGAATTGGAAGACCTTGTTAAAAACATTACTGACTCGTCATAATATATCTACTCTACCTCTTGTCTACCTCGCAATATAATCCTATGTAGTGTACACCAGGCTCTGATCATTATCTATGCGTTAATCAATCATTTGGGTATCGGCATATCATAGCAATCTCATTGGCCAGGGAAATTGATGGTGGTAACCACCGACTTCGAGTCACCTCGTGAGGTGCACTTCGACCTACCTCGCTCTCGTCGAAGTGGTCCGAAGTTTCACCTCGCCTCGCCTCGCCTCACTCCAGGGACAACACTAAGTGAGCCTCGCGAGGTTCTGAAACACACATGAATTCGACCGGCCCGGTGGCTGGGCTGAGCATTGCATCATTGGGGTCGTCTCAATTCTTCCTTACCAGGCGAGTAGGCCATAACTTCCAGTTGTTTCTGAATTGAACTAATGCAAAGCAATAACATTTCAAAACTGCATACGTGGAGGCTAGATGACACAGGGAACAAAATAAAGAAGCAATGAAATGGATCTCTTACATGAGTCCTTGCACAGATGGAGCCTAGATCAGCAAGGAAACGCGCCTTAAGAAGACCTCCAACCTGCTCGGAAAGCACAGAAAGTGACCAGATCTCGATGAGTAGAACATCGAGTACTGGGAGTGGCAGGTGGAAGTATCAAATCGAACGAATCTGTAAGAAAAGTAGTCCACTCGTAGAAGGAAACAATAAAGCAGAAACTGACCGTGTGCGGGTGTCATAAATGAAGCCAAACGCCGTCATCGCAGTTCAAGCATGCATCACTAAGGCCTGTAGGTAGAAATTCATGTTAGCTCACAATACACTGTACGGTAAGAGATTGAGCATTTACCTTGAGAATCAGCCCAAGAAACAAGTCGAACGAGCCCCGTAGCTCGTAGAACTGCATTCGAGAGAAACAGAACAAAAAGACTCTCACCAAGGTCCCAGTCAAACACCAGGTGCCTCTAAGAAATCCATCCACTGTTAAACATGCAGGACGGTCGACGTATTAGCCCTTATATCGAGGAAAATCACGTAGAAAGAGCATATGTGATCGCTGTTCCAGAATTTTCCACGTGCACCCACCCTTGGCTGACGTCCGAGCCTACCCTCCCTCCTTTGTTGTCCCTTTCTCACTACCTATCGCATCTTGATCCAATTCCACAACCTATCGGCATCCCAAGCCCTGGCTGAAAGCCCTCTTCTCCCGGTAGATCTCCTGTCTTGTCGATATCGAGCTCCAGTTGAGTGAGCAACCTCATTGATACTGAATCTTTCATCACAGGTTCGCAAAATCTTTCTCGTTTATTATTCAACTGCTATCGTCATCTCCGCTTGATGCTGCCTTCCTCATTGAACTTGGTAAGTCCCTCCTCCCCGTTCTCTGTCTCCATTCGTGCTTCTAAGCAGTTTTCGAGCAGCAAAAGTTTGTCTGAGAGGTGCGGAGCATCTCTTCCCCTGCAAAAAGACTCACTAACAATTGTCTCTAGATGCTCCTCCCCGAGTTCGCGAGCCCAAAGTTATGACCCTTCCTGCCAAGAAATTCAAACTCCCCGCTGCGAATGCGGCCACTTCTCCTGACCTTGCCCCTCACCCAGCCGCCTCTGCTGTTTCTTGGAGGGGACTCTCACTTGCCCATCGCTTCTTGATCAATTCTATTGGTATCGGCGTTGAGTCCTAGCTGAAAGCCCGTACTACGCCCCCTGTCCTATCGAACTCATCGGGCCCAAGGAACCCCTCCTCTCAACCTTGTCAAGCAGGAGCCGTCGCCTCTCTTGCATACCAGCTGGGGCTCGCCAGTGTCATCGGCTAGTTCCCCAAAATCTTCTACGTTCACGTCCGTCCTGCCGTTGGTTTCAGAGTCATCAATGAGTGAGAACGCGATCAAGTCGCCCACGTTTGGAGGGTTCGCGACTGCAGTGAGGCAGAGGATCGAGGAGGTCCGCGTTAAGTCCCCGAATGCAGATGGGGAGAAGGAGAATTTAGAGAAGGGAAGTAGGGAGGACGGGTCTGTGGTTGTTGAGGATGATGATGAGGACGTGTCGAGCAGCTGCAGGGTGTCGCATGGGACAGGGTTGGGCAGTAGGATTGTAGTAGAGGATGAGGACGAGCTGCCGTCAAGGATTTTGGACAGCACGGTTACGAGCTCTGTGCTGCATGAGTCACCTGCGAACTCGGATGGCGAGGAAGAGGTGGATGGGCAGGATATAACATTGGAAGATACGATCTTGCCGCCAGCGGAAGCCCCTCCAAGTCCAATGGTACCAAGTCGGCCACCACCGTCGACGCCTCCTCCCAATCCAGAGGCATCAATCACCTCAAATCCGTCATCGCCGGGCTCGCCATCCCCTTCTCACCTCCGCCCGTCATTGGCTGAGCTGCATCAAGGCGGGAGTGTGACCGTTCCTGGGACGAACCAGCGTTGCTCACTCTTCCTTCCACACCCGAATGCACCCAAGGCACCTGGACTCGATGCCACGCAGGGCCCGATGTACATCGCGGCTCAGCAGCCACCTCCTTCTGCAACACAGCAGCAGCCACCACCTCAACCAGGCCCTGGTCAAGGCGCTGCACATCCTCAGCAACAGCAACCGCGATCTCAACATCCACAGCAACCTCCCCTGCAGCGCAACGTCTTTGGGGTAATTCGGATGGCCCTGACAATGCCCCCTCCCACCAATCATCCGCAGACTGCTCCTGGACGGATGATGACCCCAGCCAACTTTTACAGAGGGCCGACGATATATGGGCGGACAGAGGAAGATCTTGCGAATGCTGTTGGACCTGTGCCGATTATGTGGAGTGTAGAACCACCTCCGCCACCTCAGCATCCTCCTGGGGGACGGCGGCTGGTGCTTCCAATATGGGTGGAGTTGGAGGACAGAGGGGTATACAAATGATGTTGAGGCAGCCCCAGCAGCAACTACAGGGACAAGGGCCGCCACCTCAGCAGCAACAATGACTTCCTCCAGCTCGGAGTATGTCGATGGGACCTGTGCCTAAGGATGGATCTGAGGCGAGTGGCAGGGTTGGGGGTGCACCTGGGTCTGGTGGCAGAAAGGCGCTGGTGGTGGACGGGCGGCAGCTGTAGCTGGTGTGGGTGGGGCGAATGCTGGTGTGCAAGGTGCTGGGGCAAACGTGGTTACACCTGAGGCGCAGAAGGGGCTGGAGGACCTATTCCTCGGGCTAATTTCTTCCCCAAGTCCCCAGGTCTGCGCCCTCGTTCCAGAAGTTTTTCTGGGTTCAACTCGACTACCACAGAGGTGCCAGTCCCTATTCAACGCAGGTATGTTCTTGTAACCTTTATCCAACTTACTGGTTGCTGACTGTTGATCTTAGTGCCAAGGACTCTAATTTGTCAGCAGGGACATCAAACGCCACCTCCACGTCGTCTCTTTCTTCCATCACGGCTTCAACCACCCCCAACACTAAACCAAGTCAGGCCCTTCGCCTCTTCGACGTCACCTCTTTCCCTTTCTGTCACTTCAGGGCTGAAGCTGCATGCCACGTCATCTGCTCTCAAGTCACCTAGTAGTCCCTTGGCTCAATCTGTCATTGTTCCTCCTCAATCGTTGGATCCACCAATACAACAGTTGACAACCATGGCTCCAGCTACATCCTCACCACCTGTAGGCCGTCCAAATGTGCAGAGTCCGCCGACTTCACTTAGTTTCGGGTCCATGAATCCTAGGCCGACATCTCAGCTTCGTCACGTTGGGTCGCATGCAACTTTGAATGAAGGCATGACTCCATGCCCAGGTTCGACATCGAGGCCAGTTCCAGTGTCGAGGAGCACACTCTCGCTTGCGACCTCTGGCTCTGGAGACCTCCCTCTCGCTGCACCTGGTCCTATCATGGGCTCAGCTCCTGGAAGGACTACTTCGCTACAAGCAGTTTCTCGACCTGACGTGATGTCTTCATTCGGACATAAAGTTGTGGATTCGGATGCGGTGTCGATTCGCAGCGAGCATTCCCAACTTGTTTCACCCCCACCATCACACCATGTCGGCCGTCAACCGTCGCTGC
The DNA here is from genome assembly GCA_015501075.1 of Gymnopilus junonius. Lineage (NCBI taxonomy): Eukaryota > Fungi > Basidiomycota > Agaricomycetes > Agaricales > Galerinaceae > Gymnopilus > Gymnopilus junonius. The sequence goes on along the minus strand of JADNYJ010000081.1, from coordinate 71,804 downwards.
GCTCCAAACTTTCCTTGCCAAATCTCTGTCGAAAGCCAAGACAGGATGATGAAGGCAGCATCCTCCTCTCTCCCTCCACCTCAACTAATCCTCATAACTTTGACAGCGAGCTCTTCCAAGTGCAAGACATGGAGTTCGAGCTCGTCCGTCCGAATTTGGCACATTTCCAGCAAGCTGCTCGGACGAGTGAGGACTCGGCCATTCTCGGGCGGGATAACTCTTTGGATATGAGGCAGGATTCGATGGCTTCGAACCCAAACACCTTCCTGCGCACTGAGAGTCCGACTGTCTCTGTTTCCTCTGCAGGTCAAATCTCTGGCCAACGTTCTCCCACCATCCCCGACTCCGCTTCCTGGGGTCCTCAAAACGCGAGTACTTCGACTTCCAACCTGGCCTCTCGACCAGCAACTGATGCTGAGTCCTCGTCCATGGATGCTCACCGCCAACGTGAGCTGAAGTGGATGTCGCTTATGTCATCAAACCCTGCCTCTCGAGCTCGCAAGTCGAAGAAGGTCAAGAAGCTGCTGATGGATGGCATCCCATCCTCTGTGGCTACCTTGTCTGGTCATACCTCACAGACGGCAAAGTGCGCAGTGTGCCAGGGGTGTATGCTCAACTATGTGGATGGGGGAATTCCAAGGCAATGATGATGGGGGTGGGAAGTGTGGGTGCCGCAGAAGATAGGACTGCGAGGATTGAGAGGGATATTAAGATTTGTTTCCAGGATCAGCCGCATTTACAAGGGCAGCAAGGCCCGTTGGGGTGCTATTGCAGGCATATTTGAATATGGTCCCAGATGTTCATTATTCAATGGGTACATTCCTCATTATGTTTTTTTTTCGTTGAGTTCTTACCTTCCTTTTGGAAACTTTCAGGACTTACTCTCATCGTTGGCCAGCTTCTGTTGCTTTCTCTGGAGGAAGATGCCTTTTGGATATTTGTTTTGATAATGGACACCCATGTTCAGTCTTATTTTTCGGCCTCAACCACATAGATGGAAGTCGACGCTGCTTTATTCTCATGCACCTGGAAAGCAATGACGGTGCCTTGGCACGGAAATTGCTGGTTGACATGGGTATCCAGCCGATCTCGATATGTCAGCCTTGGTATGTTTCTTTGCCTTGCTCTCGGAATTCTACTCATCTGGGCTGCCAGGTTCTCTATGCTTTTTGTCAGTATTCTCCCTCCCGAATACCTGAATCGCGTGTGGGACCTGTTGCTCTTTGAGGGTAAGGCTTACTATGTCCCTTCATGATTTAAATCAACAATTGAGCAATTATGATTTGCGCTTAGGCGTTCCATTCCTGCTGCGCGTTGGTCTTGCCGTCATTATTTGCTGCCGGCAAAAACTTCTCGACTCGACTCAGAAGAGGCTGTCCTCCAGCTTCTTCTACACCCTCCTCAAGCCTGGCTCCCTCCCACCCCGATGCCTTCTTGTCACTGACATTTTCTGTGAAACTCAAGGATGATGATGTCAAGAAGCAACACGTCAAGATGGAGGCACAGGTCAAACGTCAGATTCAGGTTCCACTATTGCGTCTGCCTCTGGTATGATTTCATTACCACGGACGTAAACGTATCATGATGTTTTTCGATATCTGTTCATTATTTCACCATCTTCCGATTTGTGAGTCCTTCCTGATTTCTATATCAATTTTTTTATGCCATATTATAATATGACCTTCTGTTATCGTTCTTTTGGCTTGCAATTTCCGTTCTTTTATTTCCGAATTTTATTTTGCCCCCACCCGCTGATCTAGATTTACGTTTACTTCTCACTATGGAGGGGTAACAGCCAAACGATTATCTTCCCTGCTTTTAGCGGTTTCATTACTTACTGTTATTACGTTTTTCGTTGGATTGCATATGTTGAAATCTTCTGATCACTGTAATGTCGTCAAGCATGCCCTGTAGTTCCAATCGATGAAATTCATCAAGTTGATCAAACCTCTTAGCCAACAACCCATGCTCTCTTTCGACTTTATCTTCCCATCCACAATCCAACCTACCACTGATGGTGTCCGAGTGGCGAGCTTATTCAAAGAATACAGAATTTATTTATCATTCTGTGTCCTTTTACTCGTTCCTGGGCATGACTTGTGTAGCATCGATATCGGCTTGCGGAATAGCTATCATAGCTTGGAGAATTTCGTCTGTGTCAATGGATGCCATCGCCTTTTCTCCAAGGTCCTCGCAAAGGACCCTCTCTTTCCACTCTGCACAAAGCTGCAACTTCTTTTTACCATCAGCTGCGTGATCCATGTTTTGAAATTCCTCTTTTCGAATCCAGTCATCAACCTCCATCTTCGCTCCATTGCACGATGCTAACGGGCTGTTGGAATAAGCAAAGCAATCCGGGAAGCGAGGTGTACTATCCCTTTGAACTATGTCTTCCCTGTGTGATCAAGTGCAGGCTCGATGCCAAGGAACCGAATATGGTTAGTTTGTTCCATTATCCATACCTCTAAGTACGTCTCTCTTCATAGAGGTTCATGGCACGATTCTAGAGACGATCGACACTGTGTTTATCTCTGTATTTCTAGTAAATCTCCGCCGTTATTCTTACTTGTATCGGAAACTACTTTTAGTGATCTCTTCAGTTTGTCGGAAGGCGATCAATTGTGTGGTGTAGGCTCTTGATGCTGCATGATCCCATTGCATGATTAGCCTCTGGCTCCGGTAGATCGTAGCTTTGAATTTTCACTGGCTAGCTAAGCTATTCCTACAAGCAGTCGTACTGCACATGTACAATGATCAATCTACTATGCTCTGAAGTTCGATACGTTAGGACAATTTGTTTGGTATAGAATCCGAATTGATAAATAAAGTTTATATTGCTCACATTTTTTGGGTAGAGAGTCCCACTGTCCTCTAAAAATTACCTTTACAACAAAGGGAGGTGGACGATGTCCGCATGCGATTCAGATCTCTCACGATATTGCTTTTCATTGTTATCACGTGCTCGGGCTTACCATACTGAAGTAGCTAGTTCATGTTTGTTCCCGCTCCACCACAACGTCGCCAACAATGCCTCAACCCCTGCCACGTCCTAACCCTCACCATTTAAGTACCAATGCCATTGTCCAATCTGCGTACAATAGATGTCTTGATCTCGAGGCACGTCATGAACAAGTAGAAAAAATGGTTCCCCTTCAAGTCCTCGTCTCCGCACGATTTCTCGGATACATGCTCCTGGAAGCACCTACAGATCCTGGTCGTCAAGATTTTGCTTGGGAGATCTATCGATGCTCCAGTGATAGTGATGATGCCATGCAGAAACTTGCACAACTCTACGTCGAACATCTCCTACGCCTATGTAAGTTTAAACTCGACGCACGTGGATGTCGTGTCCTTTACCTACAAAATGCTCGCTTTCAGTTCGCAGGAACAAAGGTCGCACACTTACTCCTAGAAGCCATCCTTCTGCCCCCTCTTTCGATACTCAGAGACAGGCGTTCAGCGGGTTATTGGAAGCTACACCCAGCAGTCATGATAAGGCGAAAAAGAGGGTTTGTACAGATGTCTCCCTTATACATAATCTGTCGGAAGCTCATTTCATGAATAGGCATTGTATCGTGACCATTACCGCTGCATCATCTCTGGAAAAATTGACACTGCTTCTGTAAACGCCGGTCTTGTTGTGCCGCAACCTGGCGAATTAGAGGGAAAGACGCAGGCATCGCATATTTTCGATCGATCCACCAATGAAGGTCTTGGTGATCCAAACAAGGTACTTATGAATTCTTCCCTTCGCTTGGTTCTTCTGACGTTGCTCTGTTTATAATACAGTCCGCTTATGCAGCATCAGCTCACGCAGTTTTACTTCGATTTGGCCAGCTTAGATCCATTGAAGAACTCAATGGAGCGGGCGTGCATCGTCTGCAGAATGTTCTCACTTTGGAAACAGGCCTCCATGAATTCTTCGACAGTTTGGAAATTTGGCTTGAGAAAATAGACGCTGTGAGCCACGAGTCAATATGCTTATGATGGACCTATTGGATGTGACGCTTTCTAGGATGATCCGGATCGCCACCGCTACAAGCTGGCGGCAATCCGACCTTCAATTCCAGAGTATGGGCGTCAAATCGAATTGACCACTCCTGATCCTGTAGAGTATCCTCTTCCTGACCCCCGCTACCTCCGCCTTCATGCTGCATGCGCGCGAGTAGCACATCTATCAGGTGCAGGCGAGTACATCGAAAAGGCACTTCGTGATATAGAGGACATTGGGGTTTTGGCTAACGATGGTGGTTCGGATGCATTGTACCATGCACTGGTGCGCCAACAGGATATCGTGGCTTATTGATGTATGTAATCCATTGCCGAGCTTTACATAAGTAATGAGGAGAAATTGAGGGAAATATTTTGGCGCACTGGGTGGTGATGATATTTACCAGCAGGTGGTTCTACTGAGGAGCAGACTGTGGATCAAACCCGTATGAGAAACGGAAGTAACATACCTCGGGGGTATAAGCGTAAAGGACGGCTGACCAACTTCCTTCCTCCAAAGGAATATTTCCCTGTCCTCGTCCAATCAACGACCGCGCAAGCGATGAGTGAACCAGGAATTCCGAGAACAGAGACGATCGCGTAATTGCGATAGGTAACACTAACTGCGTTACGAACAGTGGATAGGCCAGTCCGATGAGTCCTGGTTAGGATGATTAGGAATGAATGATAGGCTGCAACGAAACAGAAATTCACCCCATGATAATATTACGATCGAGCTGTTGATAGCCAGCTTTCTGCCTATGAAGAGAGGCTTCACGTGCGATCTAACCCCCACCTGCTCTTGATCAGCTTCCGATGGGCTCTGAGAATAAGACATTGCAATACTTACTTGGGACTGTCGACATTCCCGAGTCAAGCTATGAAGGTAATTCTCAGCTTGTAGAAGAATTCTTGAAGCAGCTGGGAATTGACAGTGATGAACGTCGGAAGGAGTTTGGAACCAAAAAGGTAGTGCCATGGATAGGCGATCAATCACACTTCCCCTTCGTAGAAATCGTCTGGGACATAGCCACGGAATGGCGGCGATCTTGATCTACATGTTGCGTAAAAGTGTACCCTTGTACGGGGAACAATGCGCAACTCCTTGGCGTTTTCCTTCAAGTCGGACGTCGGATAAGGTACAGGGAACTTGTGGCACGTCAATGCTGCGGGTAAGCGAAACTGGCTCTCTCATGTTGTGAGCAAGAAGGTCTGTCGATGCTTATTCAGCAATCATAGGCCATGTTAAATACTTACTTGACTCACCTGTAGCGCAGTTATACAGAACAGATTGAAGGGCTTTCTGACGCCAAGGTTCAACGATAGTGATGATGACTATTTCGGATTCAAAGCACGCATCGCCGACATCTGCCGGTAAAGGTCCCGCCACACACAACCAAATATGATCAGTCTGCCTCGTCATCGTAGCCAACAGCGACCACGACACTCGCGCTTCCCCTCCTCACATCCACACCACACCTCCATCGCCACCCCGTCCTATATACATCCCCTTCTCTGCCTGCACATTCACCTGTTCCCCAACCTTGGCCAAACTCTCAGTGATACCGCGATACAGCACAACCGACCACCAATGCTCTATCTCAGCATACCGAGTCGGGTCGTATTGAGAGCCCCACTCAGGAGTCGGAGATGGCAGCACGGGTACAGAAAGCAACCTTGATCAAAGAGCGTGAAGGACCGATATCCTGGATGCCAACCCTCTGGGCTGCCTCTCCTCTCCCTGGGTTTGGCAGACAAGCGCTTGAAATCGCCTTCTCAACCCTGTCAGCCAAACATTCCTACCACCATCGAGGTTCATTGGAACGGCCTCTTTCTCTCGCCAAAGATCCCGCACACCTACCGCCTTGCTCACAATGGACCCCGAATTGGACTGTGGATCTCCTGCTGATACCTACTTACTCATTTACTCTGATAATTTGATTCCATTTCAACAAGAATTCTTCGCTTTGTTAAGGTATTGCGCTGACTCTCGTGCTAATGCGAACCGAACCGACTTTAAAACGAGGTAAGAAAAGGTAAAAATCGTATCTAAACAAGTGGTAAGGTAAACTACGTTCATCAGAGAGCAAAATAGTGATTTAAATACCAGCACGAGGTATGTATGAGTAAACCGAGTGCTATCAGGACTCGCCAGTTTGAAAGAACGTTAAAAACCTTATACGAGAAAACCTTCAATCACGCTAAATAAAATATGTCTTGGCCTATATACGCAGACGTGTCTAGCCAGCAAACGTTCAATGTGCAAGAAAGAAATCCACACGTGGTCAAGAGTCCCAAATCGTAAGCCACAGATACTTAAAGTCATCCGCTTCAGCGGTCGATCTTCCAAAAAAAAAAAGAAGAAAACTCACCACGTAATAACCCACTTCTTCTATTTCCACCGCTACCAGATCACACAACCCAACCGGAGAAGTGGCATACTACTATCAGTGGGATAGTCGCCCGTGGTTCTAGATAGCGCCAGACCTTAAATTGGCGTGGAATGCCTGAGGTAGCTTTGAGGCGAGCTAGGACACGCTCTTGAGGTCGTTACGCATCAATTGCGCGTCATGCCCCTTCAGATTAACTGGAAGTCTGGAACAGCATTTTAGGCGGTGAACAGGGTTAGAAATGAACTTACTCACCTCAAATGGTGCCGTTCAGGATGCAACTAACCATCATCAATCGTCCTGTGGGGCCGCAAGGACTGTAGGTACCATGTTACCGGTGGGTTCCAGCGGTCGAAGTGAATCCAGCGTGGACAATCGTGTCACGGCGGTGCTCAACTGTCGGGAGATGGAGAACAGGAAGAAGGGTTGACAACGATCCCGAGGCTCGAGGAGGTGAGAGCAAGGTGAGAGTGGGTTGTGCGAGGTTCTGGTCAGGTCAGCTTCCCCGTTGCCGATTGTTTCCGACTGGTCACTATTTGGCAATGCTAGCTTTGAAGGTCGCGCTGGGTCGGAGGTGTAAGGCAAGAAAGAGTCACATTAACTGGGCTTGGGAGGTGAAGGAGACAACTTACCCAAACACGGTCCACGGCGCGGTGGTGTTCCTCTGACGATCCGCGCATGAAACACGTATTGCTGATATTCGCACGCCTTCCTAGATCCTTGAAAATCAAGAGCACATTCACCAATTAGCATCGCCGCCCTCATAAACCAACACAAAACTAAACCTCACATACCCGAAACCGCTCACTCAGCGCATCACAAAACTCCTTCTCCCTCCCCGCCTCTCCTCCAAAGTGAAGCCTCGCCGCTCTCTGGATCTTCATCCGATGTTCGTCAGTCCCAATCAAATACTCCACATTTCTGCCGTTCAGCCTCTGATACCGCGCAAACACATCCCCAGTGACGAGGAAATACAAGTGACCGATGTGCGGCGACGCATTGGGGTAGAATATCGGGGTGGTGATGTAGTACAGCTTTCCAGCGGGTGTTGGCAATGAAATGGTGGAGAGGGATGTATGCGCCTGCCTGAATGTCCATGGCGAGTGTCGTATTCGAGTACAGGAGGATGCGAAATGAGGAGGAGGAGGACGGAGGTGGAGGATGGACGCTATCAACCCGCCGTGTAAATTTCCGGATTGGGTATCGGCAAAACGGAACGAGGCGCGTGTTACTGCGCTGACTCCACTCAACAGGACTGCCTGTTCTCCCTTCTCATCCTTTATATGTGTATTGTTGTTGCAACTTGTCGATCGTGTGTTCACCATCTCTCTCGAGAGGTATATTTACTACATCTTGTGTCAGTTATGTCATCAGCTCCTCTCCTCGTGTCCGAATTCTGTTAAGAGAGACCAGGGCTATTCTATCTAAACACATAAACGGTACAAAGCCGCTGCCACACTGAATTATGCAGGGGTGTGGAGATGAGTTGGAGGAATCAGCAGAGATTTTTTAGAGAACCGAATCAATTTCAAGTTGTTCAAGCGAAAGAGTATACACATTGAGATAACATACGATACATGAAGGAATGTGATTGAGTACTACCAGTACACTAGGATATCAGGCTGCAAAGGAAGGAGAGTATGCAACTTGAAAGATCGACAAGGAAAGGAACGTTGAATCTACAGTAGAGCATAGGTACATTCAAAGAAAGAAAGAGAAGGGAATGTGTCGACAACCTAATCGAGTTGGACGAATCTAAAAAAAATGTTAGTAGTCGAGCGAGGATCTACGATTACGATTACGATTGAGTCGTATGTATGAATTTACGATACTAATACCAATACAGAAGAAATTTTGAAAAATACGTTTTGGAAATTGGAGGACATCACCTCAGGCTACACTGGCTCAACACAACGCCGAAATCTGTCTCGAAAACTCCAGTCAGACAATGCCGTGGACAGCCGACAACCAGGATCCGGACTACCTTCAGGCTTCCTCAGCGCTGCTCGCACTTGGATCGGCACCTTCTGCCCTGGGATCGATCGAAGACGGGATGGGGTTGGGATTGTGCTGAAACGAGGGTGTGGGTATGGGCATAGGTGTGTCGGGGTACACACCAGTCTCGAAAATGCCTGCAAAGAAACCATCCGCATAGGGGTGAGGTGAGGCCGACGGGGTAAACGGGGGCGAAGGGAGTGGTCCGAAATCCAATTCGGGGTTCACTAGCACTGCTGGGGAAGGAGCTAGGTATTCTAGGATGATCTCGATTGGGATGTTTGATAAGAGAATGATCTCGTCCCAGTTTACGTCGTCTGGGATTTCAAAGCCGGTTGGGATGTTGGCCTGGTTGGGTGGGAAGGTGGGAAGTGTGGGTAGTACGATTGGTGGACTAAAGTTGTGTGAGAGTGTGGACGGAAGAGGAAATGTATATGGAAATGAGGAAGGAGGAGGATGGGTAGAACTTGTGGTAAGAAGGTGATTAGGGGAGGTAAAGATGAGAAAGAGAGTACCCACACAGTAATAGAGCTTGAAGCGAAAAAATGTTCATCTGAATCGGCATTGACGTTTGTATCGACATCTCGTAGTGGACGACGCCGCGCCAGCTCTTCCTTAAACAATAACCTCCGAGGTGTAGCCTCGGGTGAGGAAGGCGTTAGGAAAGTTGGGGACTTGGCAAGCAAGCGGGAGGTTCCATCGCGCTTGGTTTTAGTTGGCGTTACAGGGGACATGACGAAATGGGCGTGGATGAGCGTGAGCGTTAGGTGAAGTCGAGAACTTGTGAAAGAAGAAAGGAGAAGAATTAAGCGTCTAGCGTCTAGTGTCTAGAGCGGTAAACTGCACTGCAGTGAATGAATAGGGAGTAAGCGTTAAAGAGAGACAGTGAGTAAATTAAGAGGGGAAATATGCGAACTTTTGAGAGCACCCTTTATACGAGTATATTGGTGTGCCATAAAATTGTGGCATGACACCACCCGCAGCCAGTGATTTCCTTTGTTCGCAATAGCCATATCTCTTCCGCGCGAGATAAAGGATCGACGGACGGCTCGTCTATCCGAAAAGGACGTCTTTCAACGAATGGTCTAGAATAAAGGAGAAGGAGAACTCACGATTTGTCATTCCAAGCCGTTTGCGCAGAGTCTGAATCTGCCTCGTGTGGAAGGAAGTGAGCTAGATTTGGACGAGAAAGGGCATGCATGTGATCGCTTTTTGAGGGTGACGATGATGGGTTTTTGACGTTTTCAGTTGACAGAAAAGGGTAGAAGGGGTGACAGATGACTCCGAGCCGGTGAATTCGAACTTCAAACCTCGAACTGCTGTGGCTAAGCGAGAGAGTGGCAAGTGAAATAAATGGGTGGCAGAATATCTTATCTCTTGTGATCGGAGATATTCCCACAGCTCTATCGATGGTATTGTACTGGTCAGTGGTTGATTCTGTGGGATATAATTAAGGCACCCACCAATGAACTCGGGGTATGCAAGGTGAAATCGGTGTAAGCACAGACGACGTTGTTGGCTGGAGGCACATAAGCAAAGGAGACTAAACTACAGGCGCAGGATATTGATGTTCTGTGCTGTTCTTACAGGAAAAATACACGAGCACAAATTCAGTAATACAAGAACCCTAATACAGTGTAGATAGTTCGGAAAAGTGAGTTGTACTGTTGTAGAGGAAGTTTTCAGCGTCGTAGGCGTTTGGCTACAGGCGTTGCCGTCGGCCGAATTCCGTCGTTGAGGCCACTGCCACACACAGCCAAATACGAGCTCACTGTCTCGCATATTCTCGAGAGTCGAAATTGCTCAACGTTAACCACCTCCCCGCATACAACTCCTCATTTCTGATGATGCTCTGGCTTACGGTGACTTCTATGATACGTCTTTTCGGCTCCAGGCGCAATGATTGTGGATAACCGCAGGGAAAGATGGTACGTTCTGCACATGTCTAGACGGCCTTCTTTCAATGTCTTCTCTCAACGCCGCTAAGGAAAAACTTTCTCTAGATATGCACGCGTACCACGTTTAGACTTTGGAGCTACATATCTCTCGCTGAGTCGCCCCGGTTCCCGCAATCGTCATCGACGTAACGCATCCACACGCAGAAGTCTTGAAGGAAAATGCGAATAGGCAGGAGTTGGAACTGGACGCATCAGTGGTGGTACTCCTACTTGCTGATATGGAGCAGGATGGACGCTGCAGCTCGTAGCCTGAACGAGGAGGCTTATACGCACAAGGAAGTTGATCTGCGTCCCCCTTCCCAGACACGTCTTTCAGCTCAACGTCTGTCATCTGCACCTTGCGACTCTCCGCGTTGTCGTGGTTCCGCCAGTCACGGATACGAATTTGATGGTCAGACCAGGAGAGTGGTCTCGAGCTAGACAGGCGGATTTGGGGTTCGGTCTGAGGGACCTCCGCTATGCCAACACCATTGCCGATATCAGTGTTGGCGTCTTCTATTTTCGTCAAGGACAATCGTCCGGCTGGTCTGCATTTGTGTCTTTCAGCTTCAGCTGCCGACCGACACTCTCATGTTATACAATGTGCATCTATCTGGCATATTGGAGTTGCACCTGCACAGACGAGGCCCACTTGCGGATGAACCCCCACTGGTCTGGCAGTACGTCAATGGTTCCATAACACGACTGCTGCTCTCAACAGCGCAATTCCTTGGCGACATACTCATCTACGCGTCAATTTCTACTTTTCCCCCATGCCCTCGACCTCTGAATCCTGGATGAAATCATCTCTACTCCTAATCTCGCCTTCAGCTTTGACTTCGACTCTATGGCACCACGTCACTGGATATTCATTCCGTGTTCAAATTTCAAGTACCATGTCAAGCGCGCCCGTAATCTTCGGAATTTATTCGGAAGGTACAATTTCGGCAAGATCCGGCAAGGAACCAATTCTCACTTCGGAATTGAACAATGGCCACAGCAACAATTCCAGTAAACGTCTTTGGACCTCTATCTCTCCACCTGGACGACTAGAGCAAGAGACATCCCCAAGAAAGGTATGTCCTCAGTCCTCTCTTCATACACAAGCGAGTCACTGATCCGCGTTCCATTCTTCGTCGGAATGAGCAGCAAAGACGGCTATAACATTCTATCCAGAGCCCACAACGACCCACGTGTAAGCAAGGCTATGCTTCCAAGACCGCATGCCAACCACGATCCTCCCGAGGCTGTACGCGCAGCAACCAATTTTACGAATCATACAGTCAATTAAAACCCCGTTCAAGGAAAAATATCCGTATCGGGGCAAATTATCCATCGATACGTAGCGGATGGAGCGAACAAAGGCGATCGTGGGGGAGAAAAGACAAAGGTATCCGTCAAGTACCCTTTTTTTGTCCTTTGCAGTGTGCTTGATGGATGAATGGATGGATGGCAACACGAGGCGCGCCCACACATTGAGTTGTATAAAAGGTAATGCATAGCTCGCGATTTTTCTCCCCAGCTCTCCTGCTGATCGTAAAGATCCACTAGTCCCATGTATACCGCGCGTACGCCGAGTCCTGGTCCGGCTTATGATATAGCAGATTGGGATGCAGATCACCATTTTCCGCCCTGGTATACCGACTACCATTACGAGCAACCGGATCCAGGGCCTTACAACCAAGTACCTCCCTCGCCGAGGATAATCGAAGATCGACCATTACCAGTCTCTCAAGTTTCTTATCCAGCCGTTCATCATCAGGTATCTATTTCTCGCTACGTATTAAAAGCCGACTTTCCACTAACTTGACGTGTTTCCTTTTTCCCTCAGACAAACCAATCTACGTATATCCCGACAGCTCATGGGCGCTACCACCCTGATCCTGGGGCACTCACGCTACCACCTCGTTTTCAAGGCCACTGGACCCCTCCTCCGAGCCCAAGTCTGCCTCACAGATCCACCAATCAGACTCCTTCTAGGCAGCTCCAACCGGATTCTAGGCCCGCTTCTTCTGTTCATATCGATGACGGTAATAATAACGCCCGCTATTTGGACTTTCCTGTCGGGGATTCTCGAAATCGGGAACGTGCAGGCGGGCGGATTGATCATCGATTTTCCAATCTCGAATACGTGGACGACGGATGGGTACATTCTCGGGTAGATGTCCTCCAACCTCAACAGCGTCAAGAATCTTCTCTTTTTAACCAGTCAATGCTCCCTCATACTGCTGTTCCTGTCCATCCCGCCGTTCCTTTCCATCCCGCCGCTCCTTTGCCTCTTGCTAGTTCTTTGAGATACCAGAGTCAGGGCGACCGTAGATTCGAGTACCAGGATGGTCATGAGCATACCATGGATTCCAGTGTTTCGCCTGGTCGTTCTTCTACTTCTGTGTCTCGCTCAGGGCGCAAGCCACGCTCATGAGTCTACAATCAACTGCAACGCTAGTTCCTAATTCGATTGATATTGTCCATTGTACTAATTATCTCTTTGCTCTCAAATGAATTTTATTGTGTCTTCTCATCGTCCTCCATGTCCTTGATTCAATTCAAGGTCACAATGCTGACGTCGTCCCCGCTGTCCATTTCTAAGTCTAACCCCATTCCAACCAATACCTTTTTTCTCTCTTCTTTGCACAAAGGCTCGAATAGACTACTCCTATAAATTTTCTCTAGCCTCATACCTTTCTGTTTTAATTCTAGCTCATTGTATCGCATGATAATACCAATCTAATTATTAACCCGATTATTCTCAGCTGATGAGGTGGTTTGAAAAGATTCCTATTGACCCGCTTTCCAAATACGTCTATTCAATATCTATTTAGCAGTTCACCATGACCACGCGTTAACCTGTAGGCGAAATTGATACCCCTTGCAGGAGCCTTCGAGAAGGAGGATTTGAACATCGTTACTACCTCCTCCGTGGTATAGCGGTCATGATACTTTGCAGGATTTCTCTTCCTTGCCTCCTCGTACATCTGGAACGATTCAAAAAGTAATCTGATCTCCTTCAATCCGGAAAAAGCTTCATCTGCCAATAAGTTGCCGAGTTCATTCCACTTTTCTCTTGCGAGGGCAATGTTTGCGTCTTTGCGATAGACTTTGAAGCCGAAGAACTGGAGCTTTTCGATTGTGTGTAGGTGTGATGATATGATTTGTTCGAAGGTGGGTCAGATGGATGGCAAGGCATCTCGCTATACCTCGGTTTAGAGAGAGCACTTTTACGCTATTCAGGTCTTTAGCATCAAAACGGCCGCCAAAAGGAATGCAAGTCAATTTCTATTGCTCGCAGGTTGAAAGGACTTACCACCCGTTTCTTCACACCATATCAATTCCCAATTGGATGATGAATCCATAATAAGCGCTGCGACTCTTCTCATATTCGAAACTGTAGCAGGGGTAGGGTACCAGTTGACGTGCACGAATCCGAATGTCTCGAGATTAGTAAGGTGAGATTTCCTAGGCCAATTCTGAATAGGAGTCTGACCCCTCCTGTGGACAATACGAGGGTGCACCATTTACACTGCGGAATAAATGCCACTGCGTGCAGGATAGGAAGGACTGGGAGGCCAAGGCGACAGGAGAGAGTGATATTTTCCCTCCTGCGCTGTCGACTTCAATCGATAATGCAGTCAATGATTTCTTGCGGGAATATTGACACCGACATTGATATTTATCAAGAGTAGTCAGTGGTCTACTCATCAAACATGTCCCTCTTTCAGTCTCTGATTCAGCTTGCATGTTTCAGCCAGTCGTGCTTGCTCAATATCTACTGACTAAACCATCTCGACCATATGTCAAGCCGGAAGTGAAGACGACACCTCTCCTAGTTGCCTTGGAGAGAGACGCTTTGAATCCTGACATGACTTCTTTGGTCGTATAAAGTTCATAGGCGGCGGGCATCGTATTACTGCGTGTTATAACACGCCCCAAGTTGGAGCCTGTAAAATCTGAAAAAAGCAGCCTCACCTCCTTCACTTTCGAAAATGCCTCATCTTCCAGCAAATCATCGAATCCCTTCCACGCTCGGCGAGCTTTCACGATGTCAGCGCCATATAATATTGAGCCGTGGTAGGATTCCATGCCGAAGAACTCCAGGGTTTTGAGCGGGTGCATTTTTTGCTGTGATGCTATGATTTGTTCGAGGATTGGTTGGGCTGTGGCTAGGTAATACGGTCTCCTGGTGACGGTTGAAAAGACTTGGAGGTTGTGTAAAGACTGGATGGCTGGAGGATCTACGTTTAAAAAATATAAGTATGTAGCTTGGGCTGGGTGATTATGAATCGAGTGGGTTTACCTTCTGACCTGGTTGACCATATCAATTTTCGAATGGTATGCGACGCAGTGGAAATAATCAGATTCACCAGCCTGCTCAAATTGTGACGACTCGATGCATAAGAGCATGTCATATACACGAATCCGACCGTATGGAGATTAGTAAGACACGACTTCTGAGGCCAACTCGGAATGGGGACCTCGCCCTCCAGAACGATATTGTCAAAGACCAACGTAGTGAGTTGGGAAAGACCAAGAATGGAATCCATGACAGTAATCGGAACGCCCTTCACTGAGCACAGAATAAGACTCCTCATCGACTGTTCGAACCCGAATCGCGTCAACACATTCCTGCCGCCCACGCCAACGTCACCAAGGATATGCGGCCAGGTCGTCCGCGGTTGCGTCCCATAATTTAATCGGATGGCTTCCAAGCGGGGGAGCAGCTGCAACACGGAGGACACACACTCCATTTTGCGGGTGCTCAAGCGTTGTGTGATCGCCTTGGTCATACGATGATCCCTGTGCGACTCGTCAGGGCACGACCATGATGAACCAAAATGGGAATCATAGGTGTCGTCGATGTTTTCCATGAACACTTCTCGGACGTATGATTTGATAGAACGGGATTTGGTCAAGAAGGTGTGAAAGGTAGCCCAGTCGTTGGCGTCCTCATAGCGACAGGGTGAGAGAGAGACGTCGACGCTGCGGAATAAGTGGAATTGTGCTCGAGGTAGGAGGGAGCGAGAGACCAAGGCGACTGTAGAAAGCGATTTTTTGCCTCCTGTACTATCGAGTTCGTCAATGACGATGTCGATTATTTCTTGAGGAAATATGGGCATGGTAGATATTGAGAGTTCTGTACCATTTACTACGTGTCTAACTCAAGGTGGAAACTGAGACTCGAGTCCGTCTCGGATTCATCCAGTCGCAACCCAATCCCAATTTGCTCATTGACAGAAACCTCATTGACAGAAACTGACGACGCGATATTGTAAAAATCATTTACAGTATGATACACATGAGAGATTGAACTACAATAACAGGCCAGAACTTATCGTGTTGCGTTGACCATCGAAATTCAAAGCAGGATTTACATGTTCAGAGTACTCAGTGTAATATATTCAAACCTGATTCCTTACATTAAGTCCGATCCTATAATATTTTAACTCAACCGACAGACTAAATCATGCTCGTCAGAGAACGGTCGGGTTGGAAAGAAACTTCCTCTCTTTGCGAACTTGCAAGGTCTCTCATGGCCGCTGTCTCTAGCCCTATTCCATCCTCCTACACCGCCGACAGCAGTCCCACCATGTACATCAGACCGTTCAATGACAAATGGGATGTGGGTCATCTGTAGAACTTCAATGAGAGTGATATAGCACGGAGATAAGAGACGGAACGTACACTGACCAAATACCCACCCTGGGTTGCACGGCACGACCATCGAATCTTATAAGCAGCGTTGAGCCTCCGGCGGCAGCACAAGCGCATAAATCCAGACAAAAAAAAATGGCGCATTATCTGAAGCAGGTGTCGTCTCGCTCATATACTTGTCGCGGCCAGTTGTATAAGCTAGAAATGAGACGCAGGTTGGTTGGTTAAGTGGACCCAAGGAGAAAATGTACGACCTTACCTCTAATAATTCCATCCTAGACGTCGATACCCATCGTATGTCATGCCCTGGCGACGTGGTACTTGCCACAAAGTTCGATATTGGTTGGTTACGACGCCCTGAGTGAGCCTAACGCGTACATCGTGGTGTATGATGCAGTGAGATCGTTCGACTTGCGAGACTTGCTGGCCGTGTCTGGGGCCTGTCATCCCTATAGAAACGGCGAGGAAAATCATTTAGAGGAAGGTACGAGAGCTACGGGTCAGGTTGCTGGTCCTGGCTGGATGGGTAGGGCGGGGAGAAGGTAGGCGGTGCTATTTGGGTTTGTTATTTATGGACTCCATCATCCTCCACCAGCCGTTGCAATTTTCGTTCCTGCATCTGCTGATTCTTCATCTTCTCCTCTTACCTTGGAAGCATCGGACATTTATGATGACTATCTCAACAGTGCGCTCGGGGTCCTTTCTTATTATTTGTTCTTGGTCCTTCTCTCGGTCCGAAAATCGTGTCACTGATTGGAAATTTGCCTCGGAGGCAAGTACCGACCTTTCTGAGGCCAAGCGTAAAATCCCCGTCTCATTCTAAGCTGATGGACTTGGGGACAGACTCTTATCAAGTATTCACCAACCATCTCATACTGTGCTTTCCAAGTGATTTCTTTTGGTATGCTGTTTATCTTTGAAAAAATATCTAGAGTCGGCCCCTCTCCATCTCTTACGGATATTTTCGCCTCAGTAATGGACAAACGAAATGAAAATGCTGACCAAGAATCCATTGTCTACTAGTCCTTCACTGCTGTTATGTCGTGGGCCAGTCAAGGGATTGTGGGAGCCAAATATTCCGAACGCCAGTGTCACGTAAACTCCCCATGGCCCGTAGTCATTATATTCTACGGCCTCCATTATTATTGCTATGTCATTATTCTGCTAAGTGTAATGACGCTTATGGTATCTGGGTCTTTCATTGTTCGTCGACAATTGCGATCCTGGGAATCTGGCCTTCCCAGCCACGTATAAATTGGTCGCCTCGCATCGTTCCCTCTTTCCATTCCGGTAGCTTCATATTCCAGCCCTTAAGCCTTTCATATCTCCTATGCACCAAACTTACAACTAAAACTAGAGTATCGCTCATCTTCGCTCAACCCAATCCAACCAACCACCCTCTCTCGACCCATGATCATCCAACCTTCTTTCACTATAATTTCCCACCGCCGCCCATCACACAACCCACCCACATCCGACGTGGACGACATCGCTCTCAGCAAAACCCCAGCGTCAGCCCCAGCCCCAGCCCCAGCACTCCGAGGCAGGACGATCTGGTTCTGAGCACGCTGATAACGACATAGCTGGTCCGTCCAGACAAGTGGACCCCGAATCACAGACGACGTAAACTGGGACGAGATCATCCTCTTACCAAACATCCCACTCGAGATCATCCTAGAATACCTAGCTCCTTCCCCAGCAGTGCTGGTGAACTCAGAATTGGATTTCGGACCACTCCCTTCACCCCGTTTACCCCATCGGCCTCTCCGCATCCCTATGCAGATGGTTCCTTTGCAGGCATTTTCGAGACTGGTGTGTACCCCGACACACCTACGCCCATACCCACACACTCGCTTCAGCACAATCCCAACCCCAGCCCAGCTTCGATCGATCCCAGGGCAGAAGGTGCTGATCCAAGTGCGAGTGGCACTGAGGAAGCCTGAAGGTAGTCCGGATCCTGGTTGTGGGCTGTCCACGGCATTCTCTGATTGGAGTTTTCGAGACAAATTTCGGCGTTGTGTTCGCGAATCGTCCTGTTGAGCCACTGTAGCCTGAGGTGATGTCCTCCAATTTCCAAAACATCTCCATGTATTTTTCGAAATTTCTACATATGACTCAATCGTAATTGTGATCGTAGATCCTCGCTCGACTACTAACATTTTTTTAGATTCGTCCAACTCGATTAGGTTGTCGATATATTCCCTTTCCCTTTTTTTCTTTGAATGTACCTATGCTCTACTGTAGATTTGGCATTCCTTTCCTTGTCGATCTTTCAAGTTGTATACTCTCCTTCCTTTACAGCCTGATATCCTAGTGTACTGGTAGTACTCAATCACATTCCTTCATGTATCGTATGTTATCTCAATGTGTATACTCTTTCGCTTGAATGACTTGACATTGATTCGGTTCTCTAAAAAATCTCTGCTGATTCCTCCAACTCATCTCCACACCCCTGCATAATTCAGTGTGGCAGCGGCTTATGTCTGTACCGTTTATGTGTTTAGATAGAATAGCCCTGGTCTCTCTTAACAGAATTTGGACATGAGGAGAGGAGCTGATGACATAACTGACAAAAGATGTAGTAAATATACATTGCGAGAGAGACGGTGAACACACGATCGACAAGTTGCAACAACAATACACATATAAAGGATGAGAAGGGAGAACAGGCAGTCCTGTTGAGCAGAGTCAGCGCACACGTGCCTCGGTTCGTTATGCCCATACCGAATCCGGAAATTTACACGGCGGGTTGATAGCGTCCATCCGCCACAGACTTCATACAATGGTGCTCCGTCTACCGGCCACATTGAATCGAAGGCTGTCTAGAAGAGACTAGTAATTTTGCCTGATGCACTGGAATCCACGTGGATGATTTACATCTGTCCGCCAACCCGACATCGAAGCCAATTTCAATTCAACCAAAATTCAAAACAACGCATCCACCACCTCACCCTTCTTTCTCATTTTGCTTCTTCTTGTCTTCACAATGCTTGTTAGTATACTTAGCTCCTCGCGGTATGGTTGGGTTTCCATTTCATATACGTGGAGTTCTCATTTCTATTGGCTAACCATGTCGCAATATCATGGACACACAAACCATCCTGCCACATAAGTATGCTATTCCGTTTACCACTGCAATGGAACACCGGCTCTAGATATGCGATGACTTGGCAATTATATATTGACACTTAGCTGGTGGCCGAACGCGAGCAACCCCGAAACGAATCTGATTCAAAAACCATTGATTCCATTCCTTGATATCGGCGTCGCCTTTGCACGCTGCGCCGCGTCTTGGTTCTTCTGTCAGATTTGTCATCTCCTTCATGATCCTAATTCGCGATGCTGTCCAACTGGGCACATCTGCATTTGCATTCTGCTCAGACTTTGTACCTCTCCTCACATTGCGATTAACATTGCTCTACGTCTTGCTTGACCTTTGTGACTCGAAGTGATTATCATCTCTGTACTCTGAGATTAATTTACCTTCCTTCCTTCAACCAAGACATCTTGTATGCCCACCGACATATCACCACCTGTGCTACTTTGCATTGCTTCACTGCCTCTCCTGCTTATGTTACAATACTTGTCAACTGTAAATGCCTGAAAAGTCTGTCTGAGCTGAACTGTACTTGCCTGGGACCATTTCTTCTACAGGGGTGAATGTATGCTCCATCAATAGCATAGAACTGGTCAGACAGGATTCCATATGCCACAGAAAATGTGTTTATGCTTTTTCAAATCAAGCCATTGATAGAGTCAAAGTTGGACCCTGCACACCACCAGAAGCGCCCACAAGTAACTGGTTCATATATGAAACGTATTACTTTACCACGGTCCGTCAGTTGTTCCCAACCGATGTGACATCGTTTTAATCATGCAGTTCAAACTTGCTGATGATTGATATTGACCATCTGACTAGGAGAGCATGCAGCTGCTGGTGCACTGATGACAATGGTTATTGACCCATCTCTGGGATAAATTAAGTACACATTTATGGAGTATTTCATACTTAAATCTCTTTCACCTAATAAGATTTGAGTACAATCAGTTGAGTGCTGCATAAGCCCAAGCACGCATTCGATCGAAACCAGGATCAAGTGAAGTATCTGTTAACCAAGCTACCACAGCTCTGAGGTCCCGCCCTTCCACCAAACATCTGTGTAACACTGAATCTCGCTCTTGAATGCTCTTCAAGCCACTCAGTCAGAACTAAGGTGAATAGGAATCATAATTAATATACTTACCTGTTCGAATTCCAAAGAAAGTCGCCTTCTCTCTGTTGGACTTTCATCCCACCAATAGTCTTTGCTTGAAAATTGAGGGTCGAAAGGCCCTTTGTCTAAAAGCCAACCCGGATAGTCTACGGCAAGAACAGCGGGTTGGACATAATTGATTTCCCAGTCGAGAATAGCTGTGATATTTCCGTCTTGGGTAACTAAAATGTTATAGGTATGAAGATCAGCGTGAGTGAAGACGCATCGGAGCAACGAGGGATCGTCAATGTTTTTCAGAAGAATGGTGATCTTCTCTTCAATGAAGGATAGGGCCTCGCCGGCTCGCTCTTGATCTTCAACTTCCATGTCCGTGATAGCCTGGCGTTTGGCAGAAATGAGAAATATAAGGTACTCAGTTATGTTATCAAAAACCTGAGAGCTAGAATACGAAGGGCTAGGAGCGATGCGAGGACCAACGCTCAAGGTGTCTATGCTGTCGGGTTCAAATGAAGCTGAGCCAATTCGCTGGATTGCTGGGAGATGAAAGATCTCAATAACTGCATCAAGATACATTGTCAGAAAGTGCGCCTACATATATTTCTCAGTTTGTAAATAAATCACCAGCATATGGGAATCACCTTTGCTTTGTCGGACAAAAAGTGCCACTCAAGGGTGACGGTAGAGCCGGGCATCTTTTCCAGAATCATAAAATCTGATCCAACTGCTATAACCGTCGGAACCGGAAGTGTACTGTTCTCTTTGAGCCAGCGAAGTAGGCGAACCTCGTTTCGAAATTTTGCATGGCTCCACCCCTCTAAGACTGGATCGGAGGGATAAGTGTGTCGCTGGCGAACAATAAAAGATCTGCCGTCATCTAAAGTAGCATCCAATGTCTTTCGCAGAAGATTATAACTGACATATTTTAGTATACTTAGCAAGACGCACCATGTTCATGTCCATAGCACGGCAGCTAGTTCGGACAATGGTATGATTAGTAATATCCTGCACAGCATCGTGAAGAGCCCGCTGATGTGGAGGTGCCTCTTCGCCCTGGGCCCAGTCTTGGAAAGAGGAAGGACATGGCTCGAGCTGATGAACCTCTCCAGACCGGTTCCAATATGGGATCAACATGGGTAATGGTTGAAGATGGTTGATTGAACCCGGGGGAATGTTCCCAGGTACAAATTGTATCTCCGACCTAAAACTTAAAGCAATGACTGCAATAAATCTCAGGTACCGTCAGTAAAGAACTTGTTTAGCAGGCAAATTTACACCTTCTTTATCGATTGGAAGATTGTATGATCTCAACACGCCCGCCAGGTGTGTAGTATATGGCATGTATGACAGATCACAAGGACGGTTTGTGGGCGTTTGCTGCCATGGTTCGCAAACATAATCCATGTGTTTCTCTTTCTATCTCCATCTTCGTGAAACACATGTAATGGTGTCCGCTAAGAATTCTAAGCTCCTGGAACCCATCCAACTGCAATGACTCCCACTGAAAACTAAATTAGGCCAGTCCTAACGAATTTCAGATATAAAAAGGGCCCTCGTTTCTGCCCTTGAACCCCAACCCGCCCACCAATTTTCACTGGTAAGAGAACTCCTTTCTCGTCATATCGCAAGCTCGTCGCTGATGCTGTTTATAGAACTTCTGCTTTCTATCTTCGTGCTCCTCCAATCCTCCAACGATAGCACTATGGCAGCTGAAGCTACTACTAACGTCAGTGCTTAATTTCATCTCGCCAGTTCCAACTAACATATGTGAACAGGTCCCAGTTGAGCAGGCTAGTCGCTGCTCTGTTTGTAATCAGTGGATTCCTACCAAAGGTGGAGTTCACAACTACCCGGGTGCAAAGTGATGTTCAAAGGCCCGACACGACTGATCAGACCCGTGTTACCTGAGGCATTACCTTTGCTGGCGTCCGGATATCAAAGTACAAGTACTATCAGCGAGCTTTTGTCTTCCACAGACTTTAAATTGCATACGTTATTTTGAACCACGTTGTTTGCCTTCTAAGAATACTCATGAGCTCGTGAAGTTCAAAGACTCGAGTACATCGGAAGAACAACAATTTCTATCCCTCAATCAAGTTAAACATAGCATGGCCCTATTTCCTTCTAACTAGTCCTTGTTTGCCCTTGGCATGTGCAGACTGAAAGTTGCGAATGCGATAAGGCTACAAGCTGAGAGATATGCAACATATATCCCGGATGCTATGCAGGGGAGAGAGGGACATATATAACATCAAGGGCAAGATACACAGCAAAAAAGACAACCTGAAAAATTTCTTGTCAAAGATTATCCTCTACCCAGGTATCCTGTGCGATGGCCTCCCCGACAATCTTGCATTAGACTCTTTTTAGACCCGCGAAGCGCCAAAGGGTCGATCTCGATGGTGCTGACCCCATCATAATTCACTCCGATGTCCGGTTCGCCGATGGTACTGTTATTTTTCAGGCGCAGACGACCCAGTTCCGCGTGCACAAGAGCGTTCTTTTCCGCCATTCGTGTCATTTTAGTAGAATGTTTTCTACTTCTTCATACACCAGGAGGAAGGTTATATCTCCTCCAGTCATTCTTCTACTGGAGGCAGCAGACGACTGGAGAAATGTTCTTTTGATTCTGTATGACGGTCTCAAGTACGTAGGGCATTGATATCTCTCTTCTCATTCTTATGAAATTCACCTTTCGCAGGGAATTTTGAGGTGATACGTTTCTTGTCCTTTCAAGTCGTGCAAGCGATGCTTCTCCTGGAAAGGAAATACGAATTCGAACACTTCAGGTCCCTTAGTACCAAGGCACTGACGGCCGACCTTCCTATTGAACTCAATTTATGGGAAAAGAAGTACCTCAGCACCAACGTCCGGGAGTAAACCCTATCATTCCACGTTTTCGGCCTAATCAACCTTTTTGTACCAGTCCAGTATTCGGTCCGTACTCCCAATAGCATTATATTTGTGTATTGAAAGGCACGAAATGGTGCTGTCCTTAGTTCCTCTGCACAGGTCCTTGAATCCTGATCCTTCCAAAACTAGAAGGATATTATTTCCGGTTTACAGAGAGACAGCAAGACGAACCTCCTAGCAGTGTAAATAAGTACTGGCTCTGTGATCAAACCAACCATCCGTTAGTAGAAGCTCCGCATCGAGCATGACTTACCGAGTGCCGATCTTCTAGTTCCTTTCTTACAAGTACTTATCTGGCCCATGAATTGCTTATCACTCAGCCCATCTTTTAGCATAGTTACTAATCGGCTGGTAGTTCTCCCTATCTGCAGAGTGTAGATCGGAAGAATGAAATTTAGTAGTGTAAAGGGCACTTACAAGTGACTGGCAGCGCATTCCTTCTTCATATTTCCTCTAAAATAGAAGACCTATGGGAAAAGTCTCATGACGACCAGGTCACAAAGTTTGTAGGGCGTCATAAACGGAGAGAACTTGCACAATGGAGGCTACTGTGGTGTTGGGGAGTGAACACTTTCGATGAATCAAAATCGAGAGTCGACTGGGCAAAAACTTCAGAGTCATGTGACCACATCGTAATCTTATCAGTTAGCTATGTAAGCGTCTTTGCTATCAATAATACTTAGATCAACGACTTGAAATGGAAGAGTTGGACAAGGTGCAGAAGATAGTTCGCTCGAAGAAGGGAGAAAGTCAAGGAAGGAAGCGGTTTCTAAATTCCAAGTTCCAAGAAACCAACTCGGCCAAGGAAGACCTGGATGACATCATCTATTTTGGTGAAATTGGTAACGGCTTTCGTCGGCTGTGGTCGGCTTCGCTTGCCTTTCGTTCAACCTGTCATCGACCACGGTGGCTCTTTGTCCGAGTCGACCATGTCCCACTCCAGGCCCATAACCTTGGATTTATCGCGGCAAAAGCTGCTGGTGTATGTACCCTCTGTGTCTAGTACGATATAGGTCTCTGAATCTTTGCTTTCAGAAAGCCAGATGGTCCGTTACCGAAGCAAGTGGAAATGTTTTCACGGAACGTCATCAGAAATATTGATACATCAACGCAACGACTTCCAGGTTTTATCCCCCTCCAAAGGCGCTCATGGTCACTCCTATCTACGACACCTATGAGATTCCAGCATCTTCCGGGTCTCTGGAAGACAATATCGAACGATTAAGTCTTCGTGATTCACTTCATCCGAGGGACTACGCATACCCAGAACCTCGCCGTTCGCACTCTCACTCTCGAGCGGTCTACACTGACTCGGAATACGACGATGATGACGGGTCCTATTCCAGTCCTCGAAGAAGTAACTCCCATGGACGTGATTATACCCCTTCAGCGCGCAGTCGGCACCATGATTACCAACCCTCAATACAAAATCGACACCAAGATGACCGATCTTCACTACGCAGCCAGCATCACCACGATGGCCAATACCCTCGCGAGGACCGCCCACAATCCCACTATGCCGCCAGCCAAATATATGGTCCTCCCCAAAGCGATTATGGATACCCGCCCTCATTCCGTGACGATTATTCCCAACGCGGAAGAGCACCTTTTATCCCACCAGGAACGGCTGTAAGTGCGCCTGGAGGTGTTTCTCATCATAGACCTCCGGATACGATGTCCCCGACTCGAGATCGGGGCTTTCTCGATGACGTGTTGAAGAAGTATTTTGAGCTCCTGCCTCCTAATCGCGATTTCGTATGGTCGAAGTGTACCGGGAGGAAGAAGGCAGTCTGTGTACGTCGCTCTCTCTCTCTCGTTTCGTATTTTGTGTTAACTTTTCATTATAGATTGGCATCAACTACACTGGATCCGACAACGAGCTTAAGGGATGCGCCAATGATGCGAAGAGTATGCGCCAGTTTCTTATGGGTAAGCAGGACCACTTTTCTGCTACTATGCCATTCTAAGTTCATCGTTCTTTTCATCCAGAGGTGTACGGATTCAGATCGGAAGACATCCTTCTTCTAACCGACGATGGTCATGGGCGCAACTCAGTGCAGCCTACGCGAAAGGAAATGTTCAACGCTATGAAGTGGCTTGTACAAGGCGCGCACGCTCATGATTCCCTCTTCTTCCATTGTGAGTCTCAGCTCTTATTTAACGCATAAATTTCCGCTTACATGGCAATAAAGATTCTGGACACGGTGGACAAAACCCTGATAAAACGGGGCGGGAGACTGACGGAAAAATGAAGGTATGTGATCGGCCACATTCCACCCCCTTTCACTCTCTCACATCTACTTCGTCTTAGTGATCTTCCCTGTGGACTTCAAACAAACCGACGATATCATTGACGATGTTCGTCCTCTCCGATGCTCTTGTCCGCCCTTCGTCCTAACACCCATATTTCTGTCTAGGAATTGCACGACACCTTAGTCCGACCTCTTCCTGCTGGGTGTAGGTTAACGGTTCGCTCATTGCTCCCCTTTTTGTTGTATGAAATGGTGGAACTGATTCAGACGATCTCTCTAGGCCATATTTGACGTGCGTGTCATTCCCTACTTCCGAGATCCACCCTCTGAGTTCCGACTTGGGCCTAGTCCTGTCATTCGGGGACAGTGTTAGGTACGTTGTGCGTCAACGTCTTCCTTCCGTCGACTCACCTCCCTCATAGACCTTCCGTACCTTGTATGCCCTTCTTCGCTGAGGGTCATAATCGCTCTAGCTAATCTCCTCGTTTCAGCACTCTGCCCATGGACGACTGAGAGGGATCACGCACATCAGTCGACGCGCGAGAGAACGAGGAGCCTCGGCCTCCGATGTGGTGCGTGGCACTGGAGCAGTCATCAACTGTCAACATTATGTAATCCCACTTCGTCCGTTTCCTCAGATCTGTTTCGCAGCGTGTAAGGATGATGAGACGAGTGCTGATACGTTCCATGGAGGGGTGGCTACGGGTGCTATGAGTTATGTACGTGCTGTTTATGCAGCTTCGTTATTAAATACTAATTCGCCGTGCTGATCGTTTGCTGGATTATCTAATCGTTGTAGGAATTCATCCACAGTTTAAGTGCGTTCCGGTCTATCCCTCTTCTTTCTGTCGTTTTTCGCTGCAGCGGGAGACTGATATTGGGCTGTAGGAAGGACACCGCATCAGACGTATGAGCAGCTCTTGGAGGACCTGCGGTTAGTAGTCTTCATTTGCTTCCGCTTTCTTCCAGCGTAGACCCTGATTATGCGCTCTTTTTCTTTCCTTCTCAAGAGATCGACTTATACCAAAATACCATCAAAAGGCCCAAATCTCTGGAACCCACCCCGTCGTACGTTTCATCAGCCTTCCTTTATACAGGCATACAATGCTAACGGTCATTGACGTGTAGGACCTAGACCGGGACTTTATTCTCTGATACCCCGAAACCCCTGAAAGCTGATATGATATCCTTTCAAACGGACTTGACTTTTTTTCTCCATACACGACACGAAATAATACGAATCGTTCGCACTGGTATACCATATGTATTTAGTTTTGTAAACCTGCGCTTTGGGACTGGGGTTGTGTTTAGAAAAGTTGGAAATTGTATATCCTGTATGTACACTTGTAAGTCGCTTTTTCTTGTACATGAATTTTAGTTCTTTTGCTGATATCATGGTGTTATATTCTTCTTCGCAGATGTAGCAATAGAATACTGTGAAATGAAAGATCGCAGAGTCGAAGCGTTCATTTTTGTCGGAAATTTTTTTTTTTTGCGTCAGGGCTTCGACTGGTACTGGGCTATAAATAGCTTGCACTTGGTCATCCTCACGTCGTACCTTTTGCTCAGGCGGTGGAGAAAGCAGGAATTATAGAAGGCAGTGTGTCCGCTCGTTCTCTTCTCTCATTTTGCACCCTACATTTCCGCTGACGATGTCGCAAGACTCGGAATCCGCTGAACTTCCTACGTTGCGTGAAGAGCTGACTGGAAGACAACGTCAGAGCCAAAAGACGGACGAGACGAACAAGGTGTCTGCAGGGAGTTAGTTGCTTAATCGGCTTTCGTAATTTGGCGTAAAGGTATGTCTATACTACCGCTTTCTTGGTGATGATTTCTTATTTGGTAGTCTGTACTAGCGTCGCTTTACGTTCTGATCATATTGGGCCGGACAGGATTTAGTTGAAGACCATCCTCAACTGGATTGGGTTGGCAACTGGTGCGTTTTAGTTGCATTGTGCTTTTAGTCTTGACTGACAGAAGGTTATAGCCACGAGCTCAACACAGCCTACGCTGCAGACGGAATATGCACGGCCCAAGGAAGGGAAGGATCTTTCAGCGTTTTAGTCACCACGTATGTTCAAACACTTCGTTAGACCACATCCACGATCAATGCTCTGCTTTTAAGTTTTGGCGTGGGCAAGTTATCTCCAACCAGTGGAATAGCAAGAGGTGCGCTCTCTTCTTGGCCATGCTGCACACAAATCCCCACAAGTTAATTGTTTTCCTTGAAGCGTATTCCGAAATTGTACCAGCCCTTCATCTCGTTGGCGTCCCGAGCACTGTTCAGAGGAAGAATCAGCTCCTATTGTACCATACGCTTGGAAATGGTCAGTGGCATTAGCTGCCCGAGAATTAGGCATGAATCCCCCTATGTTATTTGTTGGTGATGGTAGTCTGTTCGTCCTTCGTTCTTAAACGCACATTCCTTATTGAAGCGGAACGATCTTCAGCAGGCAGTTAACTGTCCAGGAAATATCTACCGTTATTAGGCAGGCTTTAAAACCGATTATATTCGTTACCAATAATCAGGGCTACACTGTTGAAAGGTGTATTCACGGCAAGCGCCAGTAAGTAAATCTGTTAAGATCTCAAGACTTCTCTTTTCCGAACGCGTACTTCCAGGTCTTACAGTGATATAGCGGATTGGGATTGGCAAGGTCTCTTGAACACTCAACGATCAGAAAAAATACGACACAGCCAGTTATCGTTCCGAGGTCAAGAGTCAATTGAACAAGATACTCAATGATTCTTCGTTTGTAAGTGCCGGCAAAGTGTAGCTAGTCGAGATCTTGATGAAAATGTTCGATGCGCCTCGATTTCTACAGAAGCAAATGGAGGCGGCCTCGGGTTGATCGAGGAGACGACATCTTATTAAATGTAATTTCGGGTGAATGGTTTTTAGATGGGCGAGAAGGAAACCCACTGGATTTTCCGATTATCCGTCTTTTCCCCCAACAATGATATGGCTTGATCGTTTGGGAGGGGAACGGGAACCGTACTCGTCTTGGCAGAGTTTGAACGTCAAAAAGGCCGTTGTCAGTTCTGTCACTTCGGAGGCAGGGGAGGACAGGTCTACGACCGATAAGATAAGAAATTAACATTTAAATTAAATGTGTCGCACGGAGAATGGGAGAATGGCAGACAGGTCTTGACAAGCGCTGAAGGAGGCTTATTCTCTCTGTTCGGGGCCTTCGGATCATGATATTAAGACCTGCGGTCCCCGACACTCCACATATCATTTTTTGTGGCGCAAACATGCTGTTTTGAATCTGGTTGCGCTAGGAAGTCATTACCAGCTCAATATCACAGTAAAGTACTGCGTTCGCCAGTACATGCTGGTCCTCACGAAGACATTCCGTGAGTTTTTCAAGAGGCTAAATATAAATGCTTATGTACAACAAGCCGGAAGAAAGCACTAGAGCCATTGTCGTTCTATATGGGCGGGGTCCTTCCAAAACGTACGTTACCGGTACGACATGGCCGGTAAATTTTCTAGGTTCTTCTTTTTTTTTTTTGTTTTCTGTCAATTTGTACTCAACAATTAGGAGTGACGTCCTGAATTACTTTCATGATGACATACTGAAGGCCATCGACTGACGTCAGGAAGATAAGAGGAATCTAAACATATCGCAGCATACATCGTCGACCAATGGCGAGCGCCGTTTATGAAAATCTATGCTCACGGGGTTCTGTCCGCCGACCGCGGCTTGTCGTAGGCGACCTCCGTTTGGAATAGACTTTGATCAGGTGGATGATGGGACGAAACACGTAACTCGAGAGGCAGTGTCTACACCAAGGTCGGCGAAAGCCCTCTGCACCGTCAACCTCTCAAGGCCCTCTACATTAACACAGTATCTTACGCGGTTCTAATATAACGGCCATACAAAAGAGCAGTAATACAGTTATGTGCAATCATACGTAAGAAACATACAGGTCATCAGCATTGAAGACAATCATGATGACAGATTCGACTCCCGCTCCGTAATGGTCAGGACGAACTTAAAACATCGTGCGTATTGTTTTCCTTCGGACATCACAGTGCTATAAAATGGCAGACCGACCTTCATACTCTTCGCCCATTCAGCTCCTCCTTGACTTACGGCACGATGTCGTATCCAGTCACTTTGTGCCTATTGATAGGGAATTATAGCTTTCATGTACGTGCCTATATGTCCTCACATCCTCACCTTATCACGTTGATTGTACAGCCTTTCCGGCGTAGTCAACGCCAGACATTCTTACTTCAAGCATACAGAATGATAACGACTACTCAAAGCATAGTTAGTTGGAGTCTATTGCTCAGTAAGGATAAATCTGACGGGTTTCGATTCTTCCTTCTTTATACAGGTAGTTTATGTTTGGTACGTTCTATTGATTTTGCGATTTCCAGCCGATTGACGAACCTTCTGGGGTTGCAGGTCTATCGACTGCTTGCACACCATCTTCGTTGCTGCGACGCTCTGGGATCACTTTATTGCGCATTATGGCGATATGGAGAGAATCGATTATATTCCATGGTACACTCTAGTTATTAGTCGTAGGCCTTATGCTAATGTATCCTTCCTCAGGTCTTTGGCGGTACGCGAATTTATACTAGGAGACTTTTTTCTAATCCTACGATATCAGCTCACAGTAGCGACTACGGTAGGCAATCCATTTGTCCATATGTTCCGTACTGAAGCGTTATCCCTCTAGGCAATCCTCACGATATTTGTTCACGTGTAGGCCTTTCTTATGACCTGTGATCCCCAAGTTACTGACTACCGACAATCAACAGATTCTTTGTCCATCGTATTTTCAAACGTAAGGCCGAAACTTTTTCTGCTCTCGAAATCGAGATGTTGAATGTTGATGTAGTCAGCCATAATAACTATTTCGTGGCGGTACCTTTAGCAATGCTGTCCTGTGTTCGTCTATGTAAGCTTCACGGAGTCATGACATGAAGATATGTATCTGATACTGATGTTTGAATAGGCTTCGCTTTCCGTGAGCATCTCTCTTCGTTTATATCGGATTAAAGCCATATCATGATATTGATTTAACTCTCAGTGACGACAATTAAGATGTTCGTCCTATCAATCGATTCGGTCCATTTAATTTATCTCTTACCCTTCCATCTAGGATCCAATTGCACAGTATATCTCGGTTTGCCCAGCTCTATACAGTGAGCCATTTTCCTGGTATCAATTGCCACCTTTTGGCTCAAATCATCTACTCATTCCTTAGTGGGCTTTTTCTACTGGCCTTGCACTCTGTTCGGTGCTTGATATTCTTTTCGCGGGATGCCTTTGCTATTATCTGGGCCAAAATATAAAAAAGGACTCGAGGCGAGTTATGGTTATGTTTATTCCACTTCTTTTCAATGGCTCATTTTCTCGCAGTATGAATGATATCCTTGAAACATTAATGCTCTATGCATTCGAAAACGGATTTCTCAACTGGTATGCTTTCAGATTTTGTCACCGCTACAACTCTTCACATTAAATTCCTTTTAAAAAGCTTGGCATCATTGGGGACGTTAGTATGCGTGAGTTTTATACTTCCTTTATATGTATACCCTTTTCATATTTTTCTTATATCTCTAGTGGCTAGTGATGCCTCAAAACCTTGTTTTCCTAGGCATACATTTCGCGATTAGTAAACGTACGTCGTCCTTATTTATTTGGATTTTTAAGATACTCATCGGAATCGGTTCAAACCAGTCTACGCAAATTCAGTCATGACAGTGTATGTCCTTTGATGAGCACGGAAACTTGAAGATTGATCATCTTTTTCAGTATCAACGCACGTAAAGATCTCAAACAGACGACTCGGCGCTCACAATACATGAGTTCAGGAGGAAATCAAGCCATCATGTTCCCAGCGGAAAGCTTTGGCATGTCGAAAGATGCACCTTCAGTATGTTTTGATTCTCTTACAAAGTATTGCCATTCTTATCTAACTATCGTGATCTAGATGCAAGTGTTGGTTGATCGGACAAAGGTATCCACAATTGAGATATGATCTGCATGCATTGCAGAAAAGAGGGACCTCATTTCGAGTCCAAAGGAGTTGAACGAATTATGCCCACACCAACATTAGTACTTTTAATTCGAAAGGACACCATCCGATCAGTAACGATGTACCGTATCAGAATAGCGTACTTTAATTTAATCTTGAATAGTTCATCCTTTTTTTTCGTGAGACCTCCTGTGGATGAAATTTAACTTTCTACATTAGAGAGACTTTTAAAAGGGCCTGACTCCATTAGCACTGAGCATGCGATTCGGCGTCCTGTGTAGTGGCATGGTCCGTGCGTATTATGATGTAATGTCTGGTAAACGCACCGGGACCAACGCAGTTTTTTCCACACTGCTTTTCATATCCGCGCCCCATCGACCTTGCTAATCAGACCGCTTTTTTTTACCTGGTCGCCGCACTGTTTCCTCCATGCAAGTTCCATCTTGAACTTGAAATTGAAGTTGGGACTTGGACTCAGCATCGGTACTAAAGGGTTGTTTCTTCTCAGTTCATGTACTTGCACAGTTCATGGAGTGATCCGATAGCAAGAATTCTTCCCGTTGTATATACGGTTCTCCCGATTTTCTGAATGTCTTTTCTGATCGTCTATCTATGGTCACTTGCCCAAAGTACCCTGTGCCCTCGTAGTGATGTTTGAAGCAGAATGTCCCGCCGATGCGCTTTTCTGGGCTGTATACTACATTGCGGCGAATTCAGAAGGCCATTCTGATGCTGGAGATATTTCTGGATTACCGTCCGCTCGTTGTCGTTACCCATTCAACATCCCGAAGCCCTCCCACACATGGTTACACCGGAAGGTCACTGCACTCCATGTGGACGGATGCCCTAGCTTATTAATGGAGAAGCTTTACCCAGCAAGGACTGTAGCTAACACTGGTCACCGACTAGAGATCATGTGCGCTAGTCCTTATGTTCTTATCTACAAACTCGAATTTCTCTGACAGGAAGCTGGCGGCCCTATGCAAGGAGCATTTAAAGACTCAAACAACTGAAACCTTGTTTGCCAGTCCGTATATATGAGTAGCCCCTCCACTGACGGGTGCGTATTTTTAAATATACTGGTTGTTGTGCACCATCTATTTGTTGGTCTTTCTCTCTGGTAGCGACACGTGGTTCTTAATCCGCAAATGATGGACCCAGGTTCGGTCCTCATATTGCCTCATGAGTCTTCGTCTTCTCCATATTTCTGCATTTGGGTCATCACTCGGGTTTCCAACGGCGGATGAGAAAAATAGGAAAATTTTTGTTTATTCTCCGTCTCAAGCCTGTGCACCTTCTGATCTTTGTGCTTCCATCCTGACGAGATGGTCAGCGCAGTAGTCTAGTTCCCGAATGGAACTCACCTAGTCTGGCTCTGTCTATGGCAGCAATACCATTTGGCGTGGCGGTAGATCCGGCATTAGGTCGAATGGCACCTCTCGTGATCCAAGGCTCATGGAAGAGCCCACCCAAGTTCCATGCCGCTTTACAAAGGGCTCTTGGATTGCCATTATGAAGGCCGCTTTAGGACACTTCAACGGTCGCTTCTAAATGTGCGCGCTCACTTGATGTTTTAAGCGTGCCGCATGGTACAGCAGCTCGACCAAGCTCGGAACGAGAAACCGACATTTTTGACTCCGAAATTAGATCGTCTTGACAATCCAGCATACGGTATAAGAGCGAGCTCTGAAGGTTTGTCTTCTTCAGCTGAAACCCGATGCGCTCTTTAACCATCTTCTTTCTTTCGATTGCGATCGTTCCGGCCTTCTCTCAACAGATATGGGACATTGTGAGTTGCATTCCATCAATTCGTGCATTGCTTATAATCAATTGATAGTGGCAAACTACTTGGGATAGATCAAAGCTTTTTACCTCCCTCGCGCCTTCGTCTCCGATAAACTTCGCTACTCCAGGCCCAGCTGCGAGTGCAGACATCGTTGTCAATGATGCCATAGAGTATCAGCCGATTGCTGGGTTCGGAGCCTCTCTGAGTAATTTATTTTAGCCGTTCCTTTTACTCGTGCTGATGATGCAACATGAATTTAGCTGACTCTTCCGCGCTCACTCTCAGCAATCTTAAGGTATATGCTCTTTCAATAAATGAGGCAGAGCCATTACTCATTCCCTTGTAAAAGTCAAAAAACTCCGCCAATTACTGGAGCATTTTGGGTTACAGCTTCAGTACCAGCTACGCGGTGGATGCTGCCGGCCTCAGCTACATACGGGTTCCTATCGGAGCATCGGATTTCTCTGCCAATTGTATGTATTCCATGTAGTTTCTGATGACTCATATTATTTACTAATTTTTTCGCTCTGTCCAGTGTACAGTCTGGACGATGTATCTGGCGATACCAGCTTATCCCACTTCAGCATCAACAATATTCCGTCTTATGTTTTTTCTGTCTTGAAAGATATCCAATCTATTAATCCTGCCATCAAGGTTCATCTGGTGCCTTGGTCACCGGTAAGTCGATTTTGTTCTTCTTTAAGAGCTTTCATCAATGATATCGTCATTAGCCTGGGTGGATGAAAGATAGTGGAACCATGAACGGCGGCTCTCTACAGACTCAGTATATCGGCGTTTGTAAGTCTTCCTACCACAGTGCTACTTTCATGAGTAACCATGTACGAATAGACGCGAACTATCTTTTGAAGGCCGTACAGGGCTTCCAGAGCCAAGGTTTCACTGCATTCGCTGTCGGAATTCAGGTATGGGAGTCGACTGATCATCTCATTTTCTTATCGAGCTAAATATGTGAAAATGTTGCGGTACAGAACGAACCCCAAAATAGCAACCCCACCTATCCGACTTGTACTATGAGTGCCTCCATTGAAGGCCAAGTTGGTACAGCTCTCAGATCCCTCCTGAACTCTAATGGGTTATCCAGCGTGCAAATTATCGGATATGAGGTACGGAATCTCGATATTTCTTTCCCGACACAGATCTGACTTGAAGAGAATAGCATAATTGGGACGATGCAGGTGCTTATCCAGTCCAATTGGTACGTTCAGGATTGTCATGTATTTCGTCCCATTCCTTATGTCGGTTTTCCCTAAAGATGAACTCGTACAGCAGCGCTTTCTCTGGAGTTGCTTTCCATTGCTATGCTGGATCTGTCTCGGACCAGGCTCAATTCCAAAGCGCTTGGCCTTCCAAGGTATAAGCTCCTTAAATCCTTCGACTTCACTCGGATTTGACAACTTGTTACAGAGCATCTTCTTTACTGAATGTAGCGGTACTTTTGGCTCAGACTGGTGGAGCGACATCAAGGTAAATTCATTTAATAAAAAATTATATCTCGGCTATCTCTAATAACTTTCAGTGGTACATGGATAATATGTAATGATCTCTTTTATTTAGGCGCATCCTCTAAGTCCTGATTTTGGAATTTGAATATAGCTTTACCGGAAGCTTGAACTATGGATCGCAGTCGGTAAGTTTCTTTATATCCTGCAAGACAACTAATAGTCATTGGACATAACATAAATAGGGCCTTATGTGGAATTTCGCCCTCGATGGCAACGGCAACCCTAAACTACCTGGAACCAACAGCTGTGGTGGACCTGGATGCAGACCCTTAGTCACTGTCAACAGTGATGGAAGTTACTCGTACAACCAAGAATGTATGTGCACCTAAACTCAGCACCTCCGTCCATCGCCCGCTGACCTTCAAGTTATCGTCTAGTCTATGCGATGGCGCAAGCGTCCAAAGCTATTATTCCTAAAGACCCCGGTGGTCCTTTCGGGCAGAGGATTGGGGTCAGCGTTCAAGGTTCATTAAGCTGGGCATTGGTTGTTGGTGCTTATGTTGTTAGACGTGTTAATCCGACCGATTGGCTGCAATATTCCATTGTCGTGTTGAACTGTATGACTTGTTCCTTCATTAACTTCCACATTGTCTCGCTAACATGTTGTATGCAGGGGATGATAGTGCCTCGACAACATGGAACCCTCAACCAGTCACCGCCACTATCGAGTTCAGAGGCATGCAGGTCAGCCGATCACGCTTCCTTTCTCGAGTCATCTCAGGATTTGATTTATTCAATGGTGAACAGGCGACTTACACCTTCCCTGTGGGAGTGACGACCCTTTGGTGGTTCGCTCCTGCAACTTCCAATGGACCGATTGCGAGGGATGCGAAGAACACGACTTCATCGGAATCTCCGATTAAGGTTCATACTTCGAGTACTGCTGCTCAACCAAGTCAGAATCGGAATGCCACCGCGTTCAAGTTCAATGCGACGCATTCTGCGCTTTGATTTATTGAGGATCTCAATCTCCCTCGATATCATGATTTCTGGTTTACAATGTACACGTACAGTACACTTCTATCTATCTAGCTTCTTTTGTTGTCTATAAATCGGATTGGAATATTTACATTGAACCGCAATGCAATCATGATTTTTTTATCTTCCAACTTTCAGTAAGTATATCGCATGTAAGAACACAGCTAGGGATGCAGACTCTCTAAGGTCGATGCTCTCGCTAAATCAAATCCTCAAACCAACTATGACCTCCCGCTACCTAAACGAATTTCGGTGAGACCCAGATCCTTATCCCGTTGGACAGACACAAAAAGCTGAAGATGTCTTTTGATCGACAAGCGTCATGAGCGACGTGCCGTGCACGCCCTCGAAGATGTTTTTATTGGATAGAGCTGCTCAGTGGGGTAAGGGTTGCTAGATGAATCGTTATCGAGGTAGATAGTATGTCGTATACTATAAAAGAAATCCGGCGCAGAATCCAAAGGCAGCGGATGGATGGATAAGGCATTCGATGCACGCTGTTGGAATAATATATTATATAGAGAACTCGGAAGACCTTGAAATCCCACAGACGTTCTTTATTTTTACAGTCACATTCACATCCACCCGGAAGCGCTACTTTGTAAGTAGCATTTGAGCCGCTTCTGCTTCCGAGATAGGTATGAAGTACTGAATATGAAGCAGCCTGCGGGACAGGTTTTTTTTGGGGTTTAGGAAAAGGAAGAGGGAACGGTCATGGAGCAGGGGAAGGGGGTGCTCGCATAATAAGGAAGAAAAAAAAGTTAAGGAAAGAAAAGAATTCAATCGAACGGAGCCGAGTAAAAGGAATGCAATGTCCTAAAGCCCAGCTGTAGGACCTTGCCGGTGTCCCAAAAGCATATTCCAAATGACTCTTGGAAAGCAAATCCAGGACGATACTTGATAGGTGATGAAGGAATATCCTTTGCCAATACCGTGGCCGAGATAGTATCTGGGCTGATAGACGGGTGATCGATACCGAGTACCGAGTACTGAGTGCTGATCATCGATATTGAGAAGAGAAACGTTCATATCGGTAATGTCATTCATCGACCGTTGTATAGATTGTCTTGCGGTTGAGCTGACGACGGGACGAGAAAGAGAAAGAGAAACGAAATACTTGCATATAAAGTGCCGTTGAATCCAACAGACAGCAAGATGCCAATGTCGAGATACCAGAGCAACGTTCCAACCGTATATCCACAGCTTATAGCCCCGATGAGTTTATAGATCAAGCTATCAAGATGGATCTAAAGCTAATACGCTGGCGGTCCTGAGACGTAAGCAGCTTTAGATTTGTATTAGAAGAAGAAGCCGACTCACTTTTTAAAAACATGCCAAAGAATAACTGGTAATTGTAGGCAGAGCTCGTGGGGGGAAGGGGAAAGTGAGAAAACGAGATTATCTGAGTCAATCGTCTGCAGCAAGTTCTCAGCAACGAAATTTACTTGGCCTACACGTGCCTGATGGGTTTCGGTCCGTTACATAAGCCGACACCCAATCCGGGAAATTTACACGGCGCAATGCGGTTGATGGCATTCATCCGCCACCTCCGCCCTCCTCCTCCTCATATCTCCTCATCTCGAACTCGAATATGACTCTTGCCATGGATATTTAGGCTAGCGCATATATCCATCTCCACCACCTCACCACCCCCACCCAGAAGCTGTACTACATCTCCACCCCGATATTCTACCCCAACGCGTCGCCGCACATCGGGCACTTGTATTCCCTCGTTACTGGGGATGTGTTTACGCGGTATCAGAGGCTGAGAGGCAGGGATGTATTTGACTGGGGCGGATCAACACGGGATGAAGATCCAGAGAGCGACGAGGCTTCACTTTGGAGGAGAGGCGGGGAGGGAGGCAGAAGGAGTTCTGCGACACGCTGAGCGAGCGGTTTCGGGTATGTAAGGTTTAGTTTTGTGTTGGTTTATGAGGGCGGCGATGCTGATTGGTGAATTTGCTCTTAAATTTCAAGGATCTAGGAAGGCGCGCGAATTTCAGCAATACATGTTTCATGCGCGGATCGTCAGAGGAACACTACCGCGCCATGGACCATGGTTGGGTAAGTCGTCTCCTTCACCTCCCAAGCCCAGTTAATGCGGCTCTTTCTTACCCTGCACCTCCGATCCAGCGCGATCTCTACGCGAAAGGCTTCATATACAAATCTCAATACTCAGGCTGGTACTCCATCACCGACGAATGCTTCTACACCGACGCCCAAGTCTCTTCCTCCCCATCACCTCCCGCTGGAGATGGCCACTGTATTTCTATGGAGACAGGTGCCACAGTTGAATGGACTTCGTAGGAGAACTATATGTTCCGACTCTCTGCGTTTCAGGATGCACTGCTGGAACATTATATCTCCAACCCAAGGAGCTTGTACCCGCCGCAGTATCATGAGAATGTGCTGGCTATGCTGGGCGCCGCACCGCTCATATTTGATTCAGATTCCGCTTCGGCGTCCTTGTCCACGTCCCATCTGCAGACCCAGCCAAAGTGCCCGTCGCGCTCGTAGAAGACTTTGAATTAGACGACATCTCCATCTCCCGCCCTCGCTCACAACTTGAATGGGGCGTACCCGTCCCAGATGATCCTGAACAGACGGTGTACGTCTGGTTCGATGCGCTGTTGATTTACCTCACAGGAGCCGGGTGCCCTTGGTCTTCATCCACGTCCATGTCGACAGCTGCACGAGGGACTTGGCCGGCGAATATTTAGGTTATAGGTAAAGATATCCTCCGATTTCACGCTATCTACCTCCCCGCTATCCTCCTCGCGCTCTCATGCGGATCGTACCAGCCTTCTTCCTCCTCCTCCTCCTCTCTCATCATCATCATCACCAACGTCGTCCTTACAGCAGGTTTTACCCTCACCCTCACCCTCATTGCCTTCACCCTCACCCTCATCCTCATTACCAATCCCACCTTCCCACACCCTCCTCACCCAGGCACACTGGGCGTCCTCGCAGAAAAATGTCCAAAAGCCTGGGCAACGTCGCGGACCCGGTGGAGGCGATGGACAAGTTCGGCGTGGATGTAGTCAGGTTTTATATGACGCGTGTGGGGGGAGGTGTTACTCTTGTCTTGCTCTGCTTGCTTGAGTCTCGACTGGTGGGGGTATAGGTGTGGCGTCGTAGGCAGGATTTGCTTTCAAACGTCTTCAGGCCCTTCCTCGAATTCGAAGGTTGGAGCTTAACGCACCGCGCTCAGCTTATGATGCTCTATTTCAATTTGAAATATGAAGGCTTTAAATTTCCATCCAGCTCGCGGTCGAGTACTTGCTGGGTTGGGAGGAGGGGTGAACTGTGTTTCAAGGAGGGACTTTTGGCGTTGTGGATAGGATCGAGAGGATGGAGCGCGTTCTAGAAGGGAAGGAAGGAAAGGACTCGAGGTCGAAATGAGGGCGAGGGCGAGGAGGAGGGTCTATGAGATGTGACTCGTCACGTGTCACTCGAAGGTAGCTCGGCAGCCAGAGCCGACTGGGACGATGGTGAATCCAGTGCGCTGAGCTGCCCGTTACCAACTGTCCTCTTCGGCTGTCATCATATCCATGTAACTCTTGAAAAGCTTGAAGTATTGAAGTTGTTTGATTCTTCCGTGTCTATAGGTATGCATTGCTCGATTTCCTTCACCGTTCTGTTCTGTTCTTTTTCCGCTTGATTGATTCTCGATTTTACAAGGCATCTATTTGACCCTGTTCGCGCCCGTAGTCATTGTCATTTTCGACGTCGTCTTCAACGCCTTGTTGTCCGTCTCTATCTTTCGGTTCTGCCTCGACCACAGCTTTCAAGTTGACGCTTCAAGTTTCAAGTTCCGAGTTTCATCATTCCCCTTCAATGTTGTTGACCACAATTTTTCACTTCAAATAGTGACTCATTACCTACAGCGCATACCGCCAATGCTACTATTAACTCCTCCACGTCGGTCGTCAGTCGTCTGCGTCTTCGTTCACCGTTCATCTTCAACGCCGGACCAAATAGATGCTGGTACTTGTTTCCGCTACACGCACTACGCACTACGCCGTGATGTAAATGGATATATTCATGTTGGCCTACCAAACGTTATACACCGTTCAGGCTATCAAGAACATGATAGAAGTTATGGGACAGAGAATCGATTATTCAGATGTGAATTGGTTGGAACGGTCAGGTGAGGGTGTGATGAGGACCCTCGTTGGTACGGGTAATAGGTAATACGCCGGGTTTGACTCCAGAAGACGAGCCAGACCACAAACTGCAAGAGGCCCGCTCTTGAATGAGCATCGCCCTCGTCTTGACTGGGTTCAAGCTATCAAGGATTTAACTATGGAAGATGAGGCGTGGTTTCGCTCTTATTTGGTGTTATTCCGGTGGCCCATGGGGCTGTGTCAGGTACCTTCGCCTAAATTAAGATATCAGCAAGGAAGAAAACCTGGATATCTGCTGAATGCCTTCGTTCCTGACTTTGCGCTGAAACAAGGGGTGTATTAATGCTTTTTTCGAGTTTCAAGCGAAATTTGAGTGGAGATTAATAAGATGTCAGTGAAGTATGTATGGAAGAATTTCCTGTGCTTTTCGAATGTGCTTTATCGTCCATCATTCCCACTTGAAGGCAGACGTTACTGCAGTAGGGTAAAGATACTAAAGACCTGTCGAGTCACAAGACTGTGTGAGCGGATAATTAGAATCAAACCTTTTCACGTTGTATTCCTTTACTTTATCATAAGTCATCGTCAAGTGAAGTACGTCGCTTTCATTGGCTATGGAGAAATAAACAAACCCACTGAAATCTTCTGGCTCCTTAAGTTTATGCGATGAAACAACCTCTCCGCGATTTACTGAGCAACAATGTTCCTCCCTCTGAAGATATACTGCGTGAAGTGGAAGAAGATCTTGTTATCCCTCGTCAGAAGCTATCAGAAACCGAATCAGAGATCTGAAAACTTAAAAGTATACTCCAATCCCTTGAATCCAAACGAGAAGACGTCCAGAAATTGATCGATGAATATCGGCCCGTCACAATTCCGATACGTCGAATCCCCCGGACGTTCTCGCAGAAATTTTCTATCACTGTCTTCCGTCACACAGAAATCCGATTCTGAGTGGATCCGAAGCACCTGTCCTCCTCACACGTGTCTGCAGCAGCTGGCGCTCGCTGGCCTTGTTGTCTCCGCGTTTATGGGCTCGAGTGCATATCACCTTCAACGACGAGTACATCGGTCTGTATAATATACAAGACAATGCAACTGAAATGGCCAACGACGTCAGACGGCGTTTGGACCATGTCTATCGAGTGCTCAAGCTGCGTTGCGATATTGTAAAGGATTGGCTGACCTGTTCGGGCCACTGTCCATTATCGATCTCGTTCCTTCACACAACTCGGCTCACCGGTCTCCGTGAGCTCATGGACCACTTTTTCAAAGCAGGCGATCTCACCTTTCAGATTTTTCAGACTATGGTTTCATTTAGCAGACGGTGGAATGAGATTGAACTGGTGATGCCCAAGGAAATGTACCCACTGCTCGGAGAAATGGTTCCGGATCCTATTGCGACGCTGCCAGTACTTCGATCTATAAGAGCAAGTATCAATGAAAACATGCCAGACAATCCTTCTGGGTCGATCTAGTTTTTCGCTGCTCCTTTTCTGCAGCGGCTATCGATAGCTGGACACCATACCGCTCGGTCTTACCTGACGCCTGTGAAACAATTAGCGTTATTTGCTTATAATGGTCAGCGCCTTACCCATCTCAACTGCCACAACCTTCTTGGGATCGAGGAGTGCTTTAGCTTGCTAAAGTTTTTCAGAAACCTTGTTCATTGTCAATTTGGACATGTGGCGGAAATGCCCCTAATTGATATTCCTGGGACGCCTGGTCTCGGCAGCATCACGGGCATTGCCCATCTCCCCCATCTTCTAGTGTTTTGTCTCAAGGAAGACTATCCGAATTACGACTCATGGTTACAATTTTTCTCATCCATCGAGGCGCCGAAGTTAAAATGGATAGAGTACCAGCAAGATGGCAATAACCTTTTTTCCAACCTCGGAATGGACAATGCCACGTCCCTCGTTCCCCCTATTGTAAAGCTTTTACTGCAGTCGACTCGACTTGAAAAATTGTCATTTGATCCAAGGAACACCAATGAAACTGCATTGCATAGTATACTGGACGCAGTCAGCCCAACGCTAAAGCATCTCGTACTCGGGAGTGAAAGTCAAATATCAGCGGAATGGAAGTACCGGTCAGAACACATTACCTCGTACTCCCTCTTCAGATTTCCGAAATCCTCTCAATTCAATATGGAGTGGCTCGTGGTGGACAGTAACGAGACGGCGCCCGTACTTTTTCCTTATCTGGAAAAATTCGAGTCGGCTTTCAATTTACCCTCTGATGAAGCACTTTTCAGATTCATCACATCCAGGAAGAATCCCGCGCGTGCTCAAGGCATTTCCGAGTTGAAATTTGTCCGCGTGTTATTTCAGGGGACTCCGCAGATCGATATTGAGCACGAGATAGTTAGGTATCGAGAAGACCAGCGAGCAAAGTGTGGGGTGGAGATTTGCGATACTGAGTTGAGGCTGAGCTATGAATCAGCTAATCTTTTTGTTCGAAGTTCTTTGTCGCCATCTTTCTCATTGGAACAAGGCAGACCTAGTTGGGGTTATCCAGATATTGATATCTCGGTGAGGAGCATAACTATACCTCATATTTTCATATATTGACGTACAATTCAATTTAGTGCTTTCCCGGATAATCCAGCTACAGGTACAAACTGCAATGGGGATGTATACAAGTTGTATTTATTTCCAGACGACGCGGCACATATTGGTAGCAGAGCCGGCTCATACTCGAGATAATGAGGAACGCTGACGAAAGATATGTTGCATACTAAGTATAGCGTGATGAATACCAATTTGGGGCGAATTGAAGCTGGCGTTGCGCAATGCTACTTTTTTTCCCTTGCCTAAAATGAAAAAAAAGAGTAACCAGACTGTGAACGAGCATCAAGGGAATGATAAGATTCTGAATGCACTGGATTATATTTTGAGTTTGAAATGCAAGCAGAAATAGACATTGACGTTGACGTTGCTAATGGACCCTGACCTCAAGACAGAAGGAGGGACGAGCAGCACTAACGCTCTTGGGTAACTTGAATTGTAATTGCATTAAGGTATTGTCGCTGCACCGATACCTATCTCGACCTTCAGATCGAGGAATGAGGAGATATCCAGCTCCGGAAACAGCATTCACGCTTACAGTTTAACATCACGATCAGCAGCAGCAACATTGTCCTCTTC
Source organism: Gymnopilus junonius (assembly GCA_015501075.1). Taxonomy (NCBI): domain Eukaryota; kingdom Fungi; phylum Basidiomycota; class Agaricomycetes; order Agaricales; family Galerinaceae; genus Gymnopilus; species Gymnopilus junonius. The sequence goes on along the minus strand of JADNYJ010000081.1, from coordinate 28,904 downwards.
GCCCAATACCGGCCCATCCCCTCGGTCCTCCTCTGCCTACACTGAGAGAGAAGAGAATGCATTAACCTTCTTCATCCCACCCGCATCCCACTCGGCCCCATCAACAGCCATAACCGTAAACTCATCCGATCCCTGCATCGACGCCACTCCTTCTATTATTCCTCTTTTGGTATCCATCATATCCATAGTAGTAGCAGTAGTAGCAGTAGTAGTGGTGGTAATCCCACCACCCTTCCGCCTCGGAATCCGAATATCAGACGAAATCGTCCCAAACTCATCTTGCTTCCCTCCTTTTCCGATTCCGGACGGACTGAGGGGGGCACATGGGGGCCATCATTGTGGTGGAGTATACTTTTGCGAGGATGCCGGAGCTGGTTTGGAGGTAGGCTACTGTTGATCTTGGGGAGGGGGAGGAGGATGAAGAGGAGGAGGAGGAGGTGAGGAGGGATAGAGTGAAGTTGATGATGGTAATTGTTACAACATAGAAGTGTTCAAGGATTCAAGAAAAGAACGAGTGGGTGAGTTGATACTTCTGGAAGTATCAGATGGATGGAGTAAGACTGACCCATTAACGTTCCGGTTTCAGTGATCACTTGGATGAGGTTCTTGATGACCTTGTGGGCACTGTTCCATTGAGTGGTGGCACCGGATAGCTGGAAAGCGTTATTAATAAGAAATAGGTGATGAAATGAAATGGGCGAATGAACCAATGTATGAGATGATCATAAAACCTGCGATGAGTATATCGCATACAAGCTACGCTCCATTCCATATCTACCCGAAAAAAAAGGAGGTGAATGACGAGCAATTCAAGAAGAGTTTATGAGTCAGGGTGGTTCCGAACAGTATGAGAATGGAACGGACGGATGTACAGACTTGCGTTGTGAGCGTCCCAAATAGTCCTCAGTGCAGGAGGTAGCTGACCAACTGGAGTTGCATTCGTAGTTAGTTACATACAAAACAAGTTCTATCGATCACTTACTAAAGGTCCCACACTACGAGTGCGAAGAGGGAATAAAAGGAGCTCAAGTCAGTGTCAGTTCGACTTCAGCGAGGTGAAATGAATAAGCACTTACGTCCTGACAATACTCGGAGGAATGAACGGCGAAGACATGGTCGATAAGCGAGGATGACAAGACTAACTGGCAACAGGACCAACCTTTCCGTCATGACGGATTTAAAGCTTAAACCAAGGGTATTATTTTTGTTTCTCCATCACAATAATCCTGATCCTGATCCTGATACTGCAATACATGTTAATCAGATTCGGTAGGATTCGAATTCTTCCACACGTACGGATAGTAGAGTATGGTGTGACGGCAAAGCCGAAATGTCTCACTTAGACATGGCCCCGCTGTCTTCTGGATGACGTTTGGTGGGAAGGACGTCGACATATCAGACGAAATGAGGGCTTTCAGAATGTAGGGGATTGTGAGTTCTGCTTTTGAATGCTGATCAAATTCAGATGAGGCCTTTGAGAGTTGATCTAGATGCACGCAAAAGGAAAAATGATATTCTTAGCAAAGCGTCATGATGGGCGAAAGGATAGAGTAATAAGCTTAGATTTATACAATGAATCCGCCATTAAAGGAACATAATGTTTTAATGGTGACGAATATCATGGCGCCCAGTAAGACCTGAGATATTTCGTCAGTTGATTAGAGAAGCATAGTACTCGACGTCCCTCCTACAGAGCAAACCTTGATATTATCAAAACTTGCGACACATGCCGGGTAAGGAAGAGCTGCAGCTAAACTTGGATCGCACTCGCCCCTGGAACCCGACAGGCGGAAACGTGATGAAATGAAAGGAGAGGTATGGGAAATTAAGAGACCATTTGATATGTCCTGGAGAAAGCGAATTGGAGAAGGCAGATGAAATGAGGAGGTCGAGAAAGAGTTGGGATCTGGGAATTAGTCTGCTGAGTTGCGCCGGTGCCAAAAATAGAGGTCTTTGCCACACATGATCAAATACGAGCTCATCATCATCGACGATGTCGATGAACACGCTGCCTCTGACGTCAACGCTGCCTTGCTCTCTGTCCTCGATACCCACGATAATATTCGCCCTCTGCTCCTCTGTGATTAGTACCATGCTCCACCAAGCTTTTCTCCAACTTGTGCTACCGTCGTCGTCGACTTCAAATGCGACAGTAACTTAGCTGGCCCAGCTCTCCCCCACTATCACGTTGCCTTAAAAGGAAATAATTACAAATCTTGATGGTAGATAGGCGTTCATAAATATCGGAAACTAAAGGCAAGATGGTCTAGTGGTTAGTGTGTGATATGAATTTCAGTATTTATGATCCTCGCCAAAGGATGTAGGTTCCATTGCTGTTGATGCCTTTTTTTCAACATTTTTCCTAAGCACAGCTTTTTAAATTGGAGTATTAGATTGAGTTCACCATCGTCAAAACCGTTTACATACCTACCCAGATATTAATCGGCATATTTCCGCTGTATTCTGCATAGTAAAAATGAGTAAGAAAATGACCGAGAAATTACTAACAAATAGATGCCAGATTAAAATAGTGCCTGCATATTAGCTTACTATTCTTTTCCCAGTATTTTTTTATGACACCTTGGGCACATTGTTCTAAGTTTAGGGATAGGCATATATAATTATTCTCTCCCTGCCAAGGCAGCATGTTCTTGAAGTTAGGCTAATCTCTTAGGAATCAAGCCAGGGTTGATTGACTAAGTCAGGTTCATTTTTTAAATTCTACATTGATTAAATTTCACTAATTTAAAAACATTGCTAACATGTGTTTTTCGCGAAAGACTTGCAAAAGACCATGCCAAGTTGCTCTCATTCTTTGCGGATTACTGTTGTGGCTGTGAATCTACCATATGCAGACTGCCGGTGATTGCCAGCACGTCACGTGCGTGATAGTGGGGGAGACGTAGGACACTTCTTCAAATGCGACAGTAACTTACACGAGGGACTCGAGAGGAAACAAAGGTGCATCCTACGGCTCATATCTATTCACCTCAACGATACTAACCTGCAGATCCTTTACAGGCCTGAAAATTTTACCCCATCTTGAATATAATGCTAGACAACGTGAGGAACACTGACAGCTGGAAAACAGCCGCTGCTGCTGGCCACTTCGACGTTCTATATAGTTCGTGGATTAACAGGTGTGTACACCAATTGCTGTTTAGTTCTGTCATTTTATGCCTGATCATCGTCTGCTCAGCTTCTCGATGTCAAATCGGGTTAACCAGCTGAGCGATTGCATCCCGCTTTCTCGTCCTTCCGACCACGTAAGAGATTGAGGGTGGCTCCGACATGCACTTCCACCTCATTCAGCTCCAGCTGCCGTTCACCCGAAGAAAAAATTTCCAGCGTTTCCCTTCTCGCCGATGCAACACCCACACGTTCCTCAGAACCAAGCCATCCAGCATCCTCCTGCGCATTACCATCATCCCGGTATAGTCGTGGTCCTTCAGCCAACGTCGAGGCCAAGCACATTCCTCTCCCTGCCACATGCGAATTCGACTATCAAGAGGGGAAGAAAAGGACAGTCAAACTTGTTCCCTACGTTCTTTCGGGGTTCGGATTTATCGTTATCCATTTCTATACAGTACAGGTATGCTAGCCACTTTTTCCCTTCTCTGTATTGTTTCCGCTGGCGACGACTCATTCTATCCTTTCTTTTGCAGACTATCATATACTTATCCAGGATTCAGCCGAGGACTCAAATCGACTTTACCAGCGCATTGACATTCCCCATCGCATATCCCACCACTGCTGCTGCCACAAGCACAATTTCCACTTCACACATCAAGTCCATACTTCCCACTCTCATCTTAACCCTTCCTCAGTGGCGATTGCGCCCCAGGCGAAGCCTCAAGACGCGTCCAGCTGCCAATGTGGATCGTTCGACAAGATCTCAAGTTCCTGGAACTGCAGAGCATCCTGGTAGTTGAAATCCTTAGAAAAGAACGCGGAGATGGAGAGGATGGCGTGGCGTGGCGTTGGCGACAGGAGGGTGCGCAAATACAGTCCAGGCAGGCGCGTTCTGGGTCGGGTCGGAGAGTACCCATGGCCAACGGCGATGTTGACGTCAATATTATTATCATCGCCGCTTCTAATCTACTCAGCAACATGGTGCTGGTTCCTGTCCCTGGCCATCCTACAGCCGTATTCGTTCCCGGTCTCAAATACCAACTCCGTCCGCTTGCCCCACCTGTATGCTTCCTCAACCTCCTGTTCAGCGTCACTATCATCCTAAATACGACCCTCACCACCACCCTAGCTCTCACCGACATCCTGGACCCTATTCTCATAGCACTGAACGTCCCGAGGTCAATGCGTACCGGCACAGGCGATTTTGTTCAGACTCACAGTCACAATCACGGTCACGCATGCCAGCACGCCAAGCTGGGGTATTGGAAACTGTCCTACGTCTCCCCCGTCTCACATTTTAGTTCACACGGTTCTCGGGCCCATTTGGGCCGGAACGTCTTCAAGTGATGTGTAGGCGGTATAGAACGAAGTTTTTGTACATTTATCTAGCAGGACCTACATCAACTATAGTGATCCAATATATAATTTTCGTCACTGTCTAAGCTAAGTACAACCGTGGTCCGTGAACACCGCGATGTCCGAGGAGAACAATGACATGTTGAACGTGTAATCGCCGATTAGATGGGAACGACTTGTCAAAACGGGCAAACCTCATGTGCTTCGATCAACAGTGGGTCTTGCGCGGTAAAACATTGCACTGCTTGTTGACTTCTCCCACGTCGAGACGGTTGGACTCCTCGTCGAGTTCAACCTCCTTTCCTTCTCCATACACGCCTTCGCAAACCGCAGAAATCCTGCGCCCTCCCGTTGGAGAGTATTGAGCAGCCGCCCATCTCGGAATTGGGCTTGGTGTTTAAGGCCGGCCGTGAATTCCTCGATGAGCTTGATCTCGTCCATCAACGCCTCTTCGAATGTCTGGCCATCATGTTGGTAAGTCCCTGCTTCCTCGTCATCGTCCTCTTCATCGGCGGAACCTCCCTCATTCTCATCATCCTCTTCACCACCCAAATCAGGATCCTCATCCCTTCCCTTGACAGACTGCATAGCAACCGCCGCTGAGTCACTGCGATACTCTTCCAACGGCCTCAAGGTTTTATGCCTCCAGAAGGGTGGTTCACGAAAGCGTTCGGCCTCAAGGAAGAAGACAGGAGGAACCTTACGCATCCGCTGAACAAGGTGCTTGCAGATCAGGAAGCGACTGATCGCGAAGGCTGGACAGGTGCACACCCATTCCTCCACTTTCGGTTGATATGCAACATTGATTGGCATTGTAATTGGGGTCCCCTCTACTTTTTTCCAGGCTTTCTTGAACCCTTTCCGCCAGCTCGACAACTCGCGATAACGCGCCCGCTCCGTCAATAAGAGATCAAGCTTTCGGTAATAGGTTGGCGCCAGCTTTGTGACCAAGATCCAAACCAGCATATCACATCGTGGCATGTGGAAATGGTGGAGGAAGTCATGTTTGATGTGTCGCCAGCTGCAGACGTGGTAAGCTTCCTAATATCCTTGATATAAAATATTGACTTACTGGCTCTCCAGGATCATTGTGGTTTTTAAGCGTGGTATCAGTTTGTGGGCGCATCGAGCCCAAAGCTCCCAGCGACCTGCACGGTACCAATTTTCCCAAAGGTAAACCCACACCTCGGGTAGCCCGTGCCTCTCGCAGAAGTCGTACATACGCTGAACTGCCCATCTTTTGATCAGTTTAGGATTTGGAGGGCCGCATCCAGGGATCAAAGGATGGGCGCAATAGTGCCGCTCCATCATGTTAATGATGGCATTGCGATAGAGAGGAGCGCAGAAGGTACGTCGTCCCTGTCTTTCATCGTCGTCCTCACTGTTAATGCTCGCCTCTCTTTCGTTATCTGCAGATCTACTCAACTCCACCCCCTCCTCCTGCTCCTCAATTGTCGGGAGGTGTGCTGCAGGGATCGAAAGCCTAAAGCCTTGGCCTTGAATGACACGACCTATTGCTGAAGCAATGTGTGGAAGTGGTAATTTTATCCGAAGGAAGTTTGTAACATCAGCAAGTGGTGGCAGAGGTTGATGCTGAGATGGTCCGTTGGAAGGTGCTGGGCCAGACGGCTGCGCTGTGGGAATTGGAGCTGCAGGAGATGGTGGAGAGGCAGCAGTCGGAGCCGTGAGGGGTGCGGCTGATTGGGCAGCCGGTGCTTCGTCATTGACAACGGGTGGTAGTTCACTATCTGGTATGCCCCCTTCATAGTCGTCTACGTCCACTCCCGTCCCGGGTGGGATAAAGTCATGTTTGATGAAGGTAAATTCTGCCACTGCTCGATTGACATTGTATGGTGTTGTTGCTAACTTTGCTTTTGCTAGGCGGGTTCGTACAGCACGTCGGAGATGCCACCAACAAAGGTTAATCTTTGCCTCCCACACGCCCTGTACACCGCCAATTTCTCCCATGTCCTTGTCACTATGGATGAAGACGGGGTTGACACCATATTTATCACGAAGACATCGTGACCAGGCTGCAATTGCCTTCTTCCGCTTTCCAGCATTGATTGCGGTGGCTGTAGATAAAAGGCAGTATGTCAAAGGAAAGCCAGCATTGTCGTGCTCGCCCATTATACTGTAGAGCTCCAGGTGTTTTGAGTTTGTGTTGTCTGCATCGTGAATTAGTGCTGACTCATGAATAGGCAGGTACTGCTCACAAGTTGCGTCGATTCCAATCTCAACCACCTTCCCTCTCAAAGGCTCTGCTATCCGCTTCATTCCCCATGCCAGCATCTCAACACCCTCTGGGACCCCAACAGGCTCAAAGATATCTACGTCGTCACTGAATTCGGCCAGGAGTGTCTTAGCGGAGGGCAACTGGGCATCCTCACGTCGCCAGAAAGTCTCGCTAAGCTCCCTCCACGCCGCATGTATCTGGTTTGTCGTAACATGGGGATATGTCACCTGAATCTTCGCAGCCATTGCACTAGGTGTCGACCATTCTGCCTGTTCCTGGATGATCTGAAGTGCCTCGGGAGGCATTCGGACATCACTGTACAACACATGGCTGACATGATGTTGAAGCCGGATGAAGATGTCTTGCCCGCCCTTCTTATTTCTTTTGTACTTGACTAACAATGCACTTCGACAGGGATACCGCTTCATTCCAACATGGTCGCGGTGTTTTGCATTGGGTTGCTCTGATGGTTTGGGTGCTTTTTTCCGGGCTTCGTCTTGGCTACACCAAAACCGCGTAGTGTGACCTCCATTCAAGGGACGATTATCATGTACACTTCCAAATTGGTTAGTCTTCTTTACATGATGCTCAGATGTAATCACTAACGTAAATCTGTAGCCAGTGACCTTCCACAGCTCCTCGGCAAGCATATGTGTGCGCTCTTTTGGTGTAATAAGATCATCTTCCTCAATTGGGTAGGTTCCATGGAAGTCGACGTGAGCGCTTGCTTTATACTGAGCACGTAAGGCATGAAACAGGTCTCTGCATCAATATAGTCCTCTGCGACCTGAAAGCAAGTGTCAGTTTATTTCCTAGGCCATGAAACCACAAGTCACCTTCGTATCAAGGGTTAAAAAGGCATTCTGCCTTCGTTGTCGTCATCATCGTCGGAGATGGTATAAGGGTTTTCTGGAGCAGAGCAAGAGTTATCAGTCATGCTCGTCGAGTAGGTCTTTCCTCCTCCACAGAGCTCTCCTCCCGAGCGCGTTTCTCCTTTCGTCGCGTCTGTCGTGGTTGCCGTCTGCGTCGTCTTTTCCTTCATGCGACCCTTTTGGACCAAGCCAGCTTGACGGACTCTGCATGGATCACAACGTTTGAATTTCCCACTTGCAAACCTTTTACAGCCTGGTTTACTACATTTGATTGGCGGGAGTTTTCGTCCATGTTGTCGTATAGATTTCCTTTTTTAAACTGGTACTCTGTGTTTCAACAACCAACAAGGTCACGTGTACATGATTTGTAATAATTACCCTTTAAGGAAATGTGAGACGGGGGGAGAGCTGGGCCAGCTTATTGGATTCCAGCATAAGCGTAACACCCGCTCGTTGTGCTGCTGCTGGATTTGGTCCTGGTATCCCTTGATTTCTCCACTCTAGACTCCCGTGAGCGAGAGATCCCTGCCCCGCCTCCGACCTCGATTTTCACCCTCTTCAGATATCTTATGAACAAAGGGCTGGTTTTCGACGATGTCCCTTTCGACCTTGGCTCCATCATGTCAGCCAACTTTGTCATTCAGTCAATGTCGACTGCGAAGAGAAGAGTTAGCAATCATCAGAGGCGCAGATGGAAATGAACATCTAGGTGGTTCAGTTTGGAAGGATATCACGGGTGGCGGTTTGGGGCGGCTATGTTGGGTTTGGAGGTGATTTTTGGCGGCGACGCTGAAGGAGATGAAGGGGATGATAATGAAGATGCGGATGTGGATGAGCATTGGAAGACGAGGTCATGTTTCTGGGATGGAATGGCTGTTTCATTGCAGATCAGGAGGAGGATGGACTTGACCGATGCTGTTAGTGTTAGTGTTGCGAGCATAGGGATGCATGACCGCCTAAGGTAGCTTGGGTGTACGTGTGGTTCGCGTGGGCATTGTGTTCATACCGAAGCATGATCGAGGCCAGGCCATGGGTGTTTAAAGACGCTGACACCCTGTAATGAAGCGTGAACGTTGGAACCCCTCCATTCCTGATTGGCACTGGTTGGAGGAGCGGTCGCAGTCGCAGTCGCAGAGCAGATTCATATCTGGGTTGGAAAATAATGAGAGGGCGAACTTAGCAGCGGCAGTAGCGTTAACGTTGCGGGTAGTTCTGCTTCTCGGGTTGTAGGTGGCGCGGGTGAGGATGCGGATGAATGACGAGGAAAGGTCATGAACACCTTTCTTCTCCAGGCTCTCGCCACCTTTGATTCAAACCTCTCTTTTCTTTTGAATTCTTCAAAGATCCCCACTCTGCTCCAGCTGGTAATATGCGGTCGCTTCCGCCCAACATCAATTACGACCAGGATCTCGCAACTGGGGGATCCTCTCATCTGGGAGAACAAAACCTCTGAAGACTCAAGCGAAAGATGCCGCTGCTGGTGTCGTGGGGTTTTACGCATACCACTGGTGTCGTAGAGCGTTTCCATGCAATCCAGCCAACTGCTCAGAATGTCTTAACTAGCGTTATCACTTGCTTGTGTCTCGACTGCTGGGTTTTGTGAGTGCGAGTCGTAGCTACAATTGGCTTTATTGGCGTCTTGATCATGCTCAGGATCGTTCTGGTGCCGGTGTGCCTAAGTAAAGAATGAAATTCATCTCTTTTATGTCCGATGTGCGTAACAGAGAGATGAATAAAATTCGAGTTTGTCTTGACCTCCCTTTATATGTATCTGTTGAAATCTTCCCTCTGTACAGTGGGATATTGGAAGAAGACGGTCTACGACCTTACATGTAGGTAGCCATTCCTGTGTTCAATTCGTTCTATATGGCACGCAGTCACGATGACCATCTCAGACACTCCGCCATTGTCTATCTGTCTCGTCCCAAAGTTTTACTGAGCCAGTCCTCGTTTTTACATTAAAATTGTATCCTACGATCTGGTAATTCACTGGCGGAATCAGGTCCTTGTTACTGTAAAGCACGACAGCGGCTGCCTTAAATCGGAACAGCGTTTTCATATGTCTGTGTATCCCCTAACGACTTCATGCTCGTTATCGTTAATCCACATAGCCAATGCTCGCTGAGTGTGTGTTCAAACTGGCCAAATTTTTGGATGTGGTAAGGTCGCTCAAAATTGCGTCATAGGTACGTGCGGGTCCCAGCTGAAAAATCGAACATAAGGAAGGATCTAGGAAATAGTGATATATTGTATTGATCTTGGCCAATATATCAACGTCCTATTGAAAAATGATGAACTTATTTAGAATGTGTATACTTCGACAAATATCTATGGCTATGTAAAATGTTCTAGTCAGCGGAATCTAGTAAAGAAGGACGAGAGAAAGAAGATGCATGTGCACAGTGAAATGTATCAAGAAAAGCCTATATGGAGCAAATGTGAAGAACTAGCTAATAATGCGTGTATGAATCCTCGCCACAAATGTTGCAGGATGGGAGGTACAGCAACTCGCATTCTTCGACAGAAGCTAACGAATTCCTCTCCTTCTCGGAAGATTGCTCTCTATCCAAAGTTGTTGACGGTAAAGTCAAGGACAGATGTTTGATAGGAGGTAGCGCCAAGGAGTGAGCCAAGGCATTGCGCGTTCTGGCCATATCAAGTACCGGAAAGGGATCCATATTGGCAGTCAGGTCCACGGTCGTCAATCTAGGAAGGAGCTCGCCTCTGGCGATTTTATCGAAAGTAATTGCATGGATGCCAATCCCAATCGAAAGATGAAGCTCTGTGAGCCTAGGCATTACACTGAACAATGGCTCGATATCGTCGGAAGGAGCTGAGAGACAGAACAATCCATGTCCATGGAAGGACGCAGGGGAGTTATCCACAGAAAAGCTTGATAGACGCAGCTTTTTCAGTAAACCCGCAGAAGATGTTAGTAATTCTAAATAATGGCTTGTGTTTCCATTTGAACGGCAGGACTTTCTCTGCACCTTCGACGCAAAGATCTTGGATGAGAGGAAAGCGGAAGTAGAGGATGAAATCGGGATCGGCACTCGAATTGATGAGAAGGAGATGAAGAGTAGAAAGGGAGGACATGACAACTGGTGCGGTGTAGCGGTAGTGAGTGCGTCCGAATAAGGAGTCGATAAGATCAATATAGAAGTCGACGTAGAAATGGGCGTCAATGAGAGAACCGCGTGACAAATCCATGATGCGGAAAAAGACGCCGGAGAAATTGGGGAGGTATCCAGGTCTAATGATGTCAAATTCGAATATGGTAAGTTGAGTTCGAGTGGGCTTATACCATTGAAGATCCGACAGGTAACATTCCTAAGTCGTGGAAGGGATGCAAACGTCTGAAAGTTGGAGACATCCCGAGACGTGAAGGCCGAGTAAGGGTGAGTGAGGGTATTAATGAATGCAATATCAAACCCTTCAATGATGAGAAGGCGCCCTTCTGTATCCCGAGGAGGAATTTTCGGTTTTCATTGCCATTGAGAAGGCATCGAATAAATTTGATACGGTCGATGTAGGGGCTGACAATGTCAGCGATGATACTGATTCGACCACCACTGAACAGATTATCCTTCAAGGTCATATGGTCTTCAATGCCGATGGTGTTGGGAAATAAGAATGTAAGTGCATTTGAGCCACTCCAGCCAATGATGTAGTGTAAAACATCGATCTGCAGGCGCGGCTGGTGGAGAAAACATGCAGAGAAACTATAACTGTCCCAGAGGCATGGAAGAGAGAGCATAGCATCACGCCAGACTTGGCACACGTGAAGGAGACGAATATGAGGATCCGTAGCTAGAATCGGAATCGGAATCGTTTCGCAGCATATCGTCAAAAATACAGCAATGAGGATGTTGGGCTCGCGCAGGGCATTAATCATAGCTGACGAAGAAATGGGATGCGTTAATTGAATGAGTAATATTGCGAAAGTTATGTCAGCGTACCGGAAGTCATGCAGTGTGTAGTATAAAGGTCGGTGGTGTATAGAAAATAAATCTTGAGGAAGAACGAGGCGGGGGATTGGAGAGCGTCACTGTCAAAGAGGACGCTTTATGCTCCTTGAGGTGAGACGATCAGCCGGTTTGCCAATACCGTAAATTGGATGGATGGAATTGGAGCTATGTCACAAGTCCTGGGCGAAGGGTGGGCTTTCTCCGTTCAGAGCCAATTAACCACATGCAATTCAAGTTGAAACTGCCTCGATGTCTCTCACTTACGTGAAAAAATAAGATTTTTCAGGGTAGAAATCGGTCGTACGTGAATCTTCTTGAAGATTTGTTTACAAACTTTCCATATGTAGCTCCAGAACGTATGTTCATGCCTTGAACCTTCTATTTACAGAAAACATAATACACCTTCCACTAATATGAAAAAATGGCCTACTCTTCGCGCAATGGTCATGTTGGGCTGAAGAGCTAATTACGTCGACGTTGTCACCTTTGTAGATAAGATCAGAAGTGCATGGGGTGTCTCAAAACCTTGATCTTCACGAGCTGCCGCACTTCTACTCATGCCAATGATATAGTGCTAACCAAATGGATGTTCCAGCCACAAGATCATACACATAAAATGCAAAAGAAAGAGACAACTTTGCTAGATTCGCCATTACTCGGATGAAAAGGTGATCAACTGCCACAATTTCATTTCGGCAGCCTATCAAACACGTAGCTTTATCTCTTGCTAAGCTATCCATGTTGAAAAATATACCTGTGTTCCAACCTCGAAAAAGTCAAGTGCGATAGTTATCAAACCCTCCGAAGACTCTTTACCACGAGGCGGCATGAGGCTTGAAAATTAGACAGTGTGTGAACTCGAATTTACGATAACGTTGAAGGAAACATGTGTCTATTCTAAAGTCATTGGCCTATAGACTCGAGAAGACAGGTTGAAGTAAGACTGTGATTCCAGATTGAGGGGCGATACAAAACCCATGTCGACTTGGAGTCAGAGAAAGAGTTACGGAAATCAAGTAAAGTAAAACCTTATATGAAGGTAAAAATGACGTAGAGAGGGGCGGAAAGAGCGAAGCGACAATACGGAGTTCGATCCGAATGAGTCTACATGGGAGGACGAGAAGCGCCAATCGAAGTCCAATTTCGAAAAATCGAACCAGACAATCAGCCGGATATTATGTAGACCTATATTAGGAGGCAGCTAGTATTCGATGCCCTACAGGACTGCACAAGAGTTACTTGAAGGGTCAAAGAGTCACGAACATTGATTCGGAAGACATCACAATGGGCAGCTGATGTTACGGCTGCGATACCAGGAGGCACGTTTTTTATGACATTACATGCTGGTAAATTTCGGGTCACTCCATCATACTCAGTCGAAGAATCGAAGATGCCATGGGCTACCTAGCAGATAAAATGTGAACTTGAGAATATATGCCATACTCTTCAATCCAAATACTGTACTTCTCCCTCACACTCGCCATACTCCTACTCCCGCATAGGTGCAAACGGAGTCACGATATCGAGGCGTTGGAGCATCAGGCATGTGGCACGGATGATCTTGGCATCCGGGTTAGTTGGGAATCGATGTCTATTCAATATTAGATGCGAGGTGGGCGGGACGAGAAACAACAGCTGAGATCTAAGTTATGTCAGTGTAAGACCAGAAGGGTTCAATGGAACAAACGTCGTACCGCTCAATGGAACATGTATTACGAAGCCAGGATATGAGTTTATTGTCTTGCGTGAGAAGCCGGAAAATAATGAACATCGGTTACATATAACATGATTAGAGTAACAGACCCTTGAAATAGTCGAAGACGTACTGTGTAATAGTTCTGAGTGCTTGGTAGTCCACTAGTTTTTGCGATTGTAAGCACTCGGGACGTGTCAAATTCCGGCAGCAGCGTGTTGACTCCTTTTCTATAACTTCCAAGATACGTCAAGCACGTTCACGTACAGTCGCCAGTCTTTCTATGAAGTCGAGTTTGGGATGTGTCTCCGATCATCAAGAAGATAGTTCCCCATGTTCTGGGTGGACAAGCGACGTTCAAGGTCATGGCAATATGGTTCGGCTGAAACCTGAACAAAATAATATCATTAACCTGCGATGTTGTAATACAAAATATACCACCTGGTGATATTAGTGCAGTTCCAACCCGAGAAAGGAGACTATCCTGTAAAGAAGGTCCAAAGCCATACGAAAGAAACCGCAATTGACGGTCTGGGAATAAGCTGCGATGACGTCAGTTCAAAAGTTTCAAGGACAAACCAAAGCAAATACTGTAAAAAATCAACAACCGAAGAAGAATGAATATGACAGGATATGACTTATGGAGACACCGCAGCAACATCAATCTTGTAGCCTTTCGACAGTCCCTTATCATTAATTCATATGACAGCCAGTCGACAACCAATCATTCCAACTTCAATTCTAAAACGTTCCCACTGTGATTCATAAGGTCCTAAATGATAAAAAATCGTGGCAAATTTAGCTTCACATTTAAAGGACAGGACAATCTAAAAGCGAACACAACTTACACAGTGGTTGAGCTTGAGATGATAAGATCTATCGACATAACCGCCCTGGAGATACTGCTGAGAACCCAGACTCAACGAATCGCTGAGGTGGATCAGGCTCGATAGCAAATATCTGCAGAATATGAATACCTGGAGAGAAAGGTCAGTATGGACGTACGAAACTCCAGACGGACTCACAGACCGGCAAAACATTGACTAGCGCTTGAAGCAGCATGGAAATAAAAAGATGCACTGTCGAGTCAAGCCTCAGTATGCATGCACCCAGAGTATGAAGAGCTCTCCGAAACTACGTACATACCATTTCAGAATCAGATCTCAGTCCAAAACATTACGCGAGCAGCCATCCAAACTCCAAATCCAAGGACATGATGAACTCAGGATTCTTCCAGGAGGAAAAATACAGAATACGTAGCCAGAATCAACCATTCAAGCTAGAGACGATGTTCGTTAGAGGAAGACGCAAAGGAGGGGATAAGACCGGATCATGATTATATAATCATGGAATGCCCTTGTCTATGTCCGACTCACAACCTATGACCACTCCCTCGCTTTTATGGGCTAACGCTCTCAGGATACTAAGAGGAAAGACCTGGTCGTTCTACAAATATTAGAAATATGTACTAAAAAGCGAAACGTTAAGGAAGGAACTGAAACACGGACGTATTAGTACGTAAAGTAATTTCATACAAGTTCATGAAGAACTCACTATCATTACTGTTATCCGTAACCACCAAGCGCAGAGTTTGAATCCACATGCCGAAACGCCCAGTCCAAAGTTGCGCATTCGATGTAAAGACTGAAGTTTGATCTAGTTGGAGGTTCAAGTCGGACGATGGATGTTTGGAGGCATTCAAACTGAACTTTTGGAGCAGATGTTCACAGTGGTAGAGAGGACTCGTTGGATCATTTGATCATACATTGAAGCTCCGCCAGCGCTGTAGCTGCTGCTGCTGGCGGCGGCGACGGCTGCATTGCTGGTGTCGGAGGTTGTGATGGCGAGGGTGACGGTGACAATAATGGTGACAGTTACACCAACAGTAGAGGAGGCGGTGTGAGGCCAGCAACGATCGAAGATCCCTTGCTGACCTGTGCTGGTGATCGCCCAGCTCACGGCTGTCCACAACGAGATTTCAGCTCTCGCAGGCTAGCGCTGCCCCCCTCATGTCCACCATCCACATCCACATCCGCATTCACGTCAACCCATGTCCACGTCCATGTTAACACCACACCCACGAAGTTGAAGATGAAGCCGACAGAACAGTTCCCACAATGCCACCAATACCGATACCAATAGCGACCCACAACGACAGCATGAATATGATGGGGTGTCGGGTGGCGTGAAGATGTTTGCACTAGAGGAACAAGATTGTTGGCTGGCGGTGAGGCTAGGTCATGGTGACAATTGACGGTGCTGGTACGGTGAGGTTTCATGTAGGGGAGGAGGATGTGGAGAACATGGCGAATGAAGGGTATAAAGTGGAGGACGGAGAGAAAGTGGAGGTTAGACTGGCAGTGGGAAATGTGGAGGACGACTGTGGCTCGGCTGGAAGGCAATCGTGGATGACGCATGAAGAGTGGCTACGTCAATGTTGAATTGAGGCCCAGAACAAAACTTCAGGCGAGGGGAATAGGAGTTCCTGGGTATCAGACCTGCGGCGATACTTGGATATGAACATGAACACGATCTCAATGTTCGATACCCCATTGTGCACCAGTAGCGTTCAACCCCTCGTGAGGAAATAGGAATGAGAGCCGGGGAAGGTTGCGAGGAGCGTGAAGTTGTGAATGAACCCCCACAACTTCCTCGAAGTAGTCTTCTTAGATCTCTACTGCCGGCCTGGTTGAGATTGAGATTCCTCGTGTACGGAGGGTCCTCGTAAGCAGTCATCTGAGTTGTCCAGTTATGGATGAGACCCATGAATACCAGATATTAGCCGACGTCCACGTCCACTCCCGCTCTCAACAGCCGACATCCAGACCCAGTCCCAATCCGAATTGTATCCCCACCAACCCCTCCGCTGTGAAGCTGGAGCCCTTGAAGCGAGAGAAGCTGGAGCAGAGGGCGAACAAGACGAGCATGAGCACCGCATGCGTTCCCAATAACACAGCATCCGCGCATCTGCCCTAGACTTTGAATTCGGAGAAATCGATAGATGTCGATGTGACACCTCCAGGCCCTGGTTGGATGGAAGATCTCAGCTTACACAAGCCCAGAAGGCCGCCCAGGACCGTGACAAGAGCAACCCACCCGAAGCCCAGTGAATGAGAGAAGGAAGGATGCAGTAAGATAGACGGCCGTGGTGGCTTCCACTCCCACTCCAACTCTGATCAAAGGTAACCGTAAAGCACATCTACTTCAATCTTTCCCTCGTCGCGTCCTCGCCCTCTTCCCTATCAAGTGCGATCCGCACGCCTACAGCAGCCCACGTCATCCGACATATCTCAATCCAAATGAAGCACGCAGCTCGCAGCTCTCAAATTCCAAAGCAGTGAACGTCCTTGAATGTCTGGCGAATGGACCATCACTCCGCTCTTCATCCTCTCGTACTGGTACGTACATGTTCGATGTTTGAACGGCGCGTTGCAGGCCGGAAGCTCAAGCAGGTGAAGTGGCTGAATGGGTGAAGTGCTTGAAGTGCTTGAAATGTCGAAGAGAGTAAGGAGGCTGAAGTGGGTGGAGTGAGAGAAGTAGGAGACTTGGAAGCTGGGCCAGATGGCGTGGGTACGGGAACCACAGGCGTTCATGTTCACGGGAACGACGGTATATTCCAAGATTGAGTGGTGAACGACATCCGCGCCTCCGCTCTAGGCTCGAATATGGCTGTAGACGATGAGATGATGAGACCGTGGATACCGACAACTTCTCGTGGACAGAGGTCCAAAACGTCGGAATGACCTTTCATGATCCGGCCACCATATAGTGGGGGGTTGTACACCCGTAAGCTTAATCCCTTGAGCGCGGAAGTGGTGATATGCTGAGTTGCTGGGCTTCAGCGTCGCCCTCCCATTCCAGTATAGCGGCTACTAACTCGTCCGGCGCTGAATATTTGAATGATGATGAACCGACGTGGCAGGGAATGCTGCTGCTAGCGATGCATATGACAGGGTTGGATGACTGCTTTGTACCAGTACTTGAGGTAGGAGGTCGATTGAAGTAGGAAAAGGGGTGGAGTCGAAGAAGAGGAGTCGTCGGTAGTAGATATTTGGTGGGGAGCAAAAGACTGGGGTCGCTCTAGACAAAGATAAGAAACCAACGTCAGTATCAGGTAATTCGTCGTGAAAGTAAAGGCAAGGGGAAAGGAAGAAACAGTGAGCCACATACACTTCAATGAAGAAGACGGAGCGCCGACATTTCAAGTTCAAGAGTGGACGGAACGTATGGTGTAGAAGGTTGAGCCAGTTCATGTAGAATGACTGGACACGAACGTATTGGTAAGTCAAAGGCTTTCATAAAAGTTTCAGAAAGAACTCACTAATCAATGCTGCTCTCAGCCTTCATTAACTTCCAGAGCTTAATATGGGTGCAAAACACGCGGTTGGAAAATGCCGTTCGAGAGAGGGTATGCCAGTTTGAAGTTGGACGATGCTGGATGTTTGCTGAATGAGGTCGCAAAAGAAAAACGGATTCGAGAGAGGAGCAGGTGGGACAATATATGTGCGCAGAGTTACTGAAGAGCAGGTCAGCCAGGATTGAAAAGAACAATGAGGCAAAACGAACTATGAAGAATTCATAGTTAAATTCTCAATCCAAACCATTACGCCCAACAGACTCCAATTTCCAGCGCAAAATTGCACCAAGGGCACGTCGAATACATCACACCGCAGCAGCCATAGCATAATCCGCGATTCAGGTTGAAGGAGATGTATCATGGAAGGAAGACGCAATCATATGTTCAAGAAATGGTCGCCAAGCAAGTAAGATTTCAGGAGAAACGGATCGTGATTACATAACCACGGAACACCTACCGCCCTCCGAGTCCAACTCACAACCGTCTCTCTCATCATGACCACTGCCTTGCTTTTGTGAACCTGGGATGCTGGACATTGACGCTACACTGCTAATTCCCTTCTTATGTGTTTTCATATTTTGGTTGATAATAGATCCCCTGGGGCGGCCCTTATCCGTGGGGTATCTTTGGTTTACTTCTCAACGAATACAGTTATGTCTCCTGTAGCTTGCACGCAGCAGGCTGTATGACATTTTTGAACGAATTTTGTAGCTTCTTGGGCCGTCGTCGTGCTGTGGTTTCTCCCATAATGGCCAGTTCAGTGCTAAAGGGCAGTGCTAAACGGTTTACTGTGAAAATCTTGGCAGATTATTAGCTGCTTCTTCCATGACCCTGGATGTTACGCGTTCCAACGACCGTCTCTTCTATGATTACCCATATTCGTGCACCAATTACATTAACGTTTCTAATACAAGAAGCAGCAGCCTACTCGCTGATATAATCCTACCCTTATGGTTCCGAATGTCTTCCTGTTCTGCTGTTTTCGCCCGGACCTTTTCATGATTTGCTCGCCAGTAATCCTACGTGGGGAGGCCTACTAAGAATGGAGAAGTTCAAAGGAAAGAACGGCGTAGAGAGCAGTAGGATTGTAAGGGAACATAGAATGGCCTTCTTCTACGGAGTTGACGTTGTAGCGATAATATTGATATCAGCCCTGTTCTGCTGAGGTCATCGTCGACGGCATGAAAATAGAGATTGGGATAAAGACACGTACGTAACGTACTGAAGAATGTGTCCTTTGGATCGGGAGTATACAGCTTTGAGTGAATAGGGCGCGTGATGCGGTTCTGACTAGAGAAGTGAACCTAAACAGAGGGAGACGTAGACAGAAAGCACGTACTGATACTCATTGCACATCTAAATCTAGTCTACATAATGTAATCTATCAAATGAGCAAATTGACAACGATTCTAGAGATTCCGTAAGGGCGTCGTCTTACGGCGCCAGCAAAGTGATATCTCCAAATCCAGCATTTTTCTCCGCACATTCAAATGCCTCATCCCATTCCTCCATTTTAAACCTCCCAGAAATCTTACTATGTCCAAGCCCCAACACGCCCAACTCCACCATTTTGATCACCTCGCCCACAGCTTCTCTCGTGTACATCCACGTCCCTTTCAACAGAATATTCTTTTGCGTCACCAGGCCGACGGGGATCGGCACGTCCTCGGTGATCCCACCCATGAGCGACACGCGTCCGCCGACTTTAAGAGCGTACAGAGCAGCTTTGATGTGAGTTGACTTCGCGGCTTCAGGGGGAGAGATATCGAAATATGCGTCGATGAGGCCATGTTTGAGAAGAGCGGCTGTCTCTGCTTGCTGATCTCCTGTGATGGGCACAATTTTGACGCGATCGCTGAGAGCGGCGATCTTCTTCAGGGCTTCGACGTTCCGACCCATAGCAATGACCTTTGCGCCCAAAGCCAACGCTACCATAACGGCTGCTCCGCCGAAGGAACCTGTAGCAGGAGCGACGACGACCGTCTCGCCTGCTCGCAGATCGATGTCTCTGAAACCACCATACGGTATGATAAGACGCGAGAGAAGACTCAGGTCGTCAATGCTATACCCCAACCCCCCAGTATCAACGCTTCCGAGGAGACGCATCTCGTCGAGGATGCGGCAGTTCTCGAGAGGCATTTTGACGTATTCGGCGTAGGTGCTGTCTCTCCATTCTCCAGACATCAGCCTGGCGCTGCCAGGGGTGACACCTTGAAGTATCCCGGAAAGAATCGCAGTACTAGGATCATCTCTCGCCCTTATCGTAATATCAATCAACACCAGCTGGCCAGGCTCGAGGAGAGTAGTGTCGGGCCCTATGGCAGCGATGCGTCCGATGGCGCCGGTGCCGATGACGAGAGGGGTGGGGAATGGGTAGTTGCGCTGGCCGTTGTAGGCCCCTCGCATGTAGGATACGACATTGGCGACGAGGACTTTGACGACGACACTGCCTGGGCTGGGTTGGGGAGTTGGGAGGGTTTGGATTTCTGGCGCCTCGCTGGTGGATTTAAGGACCAGGGCGCAGTGGGTAGGTGGGAGTGGGGTGGAAGCCATAGTTATATTTGGAGGTTTCTGGACCAAATCTTTGCGTTAACGAAGTTCTCAAACGTCCTTTTGTACGAGCGCTCAGTTAGGGGTATCAGCCATTGCCGAGTCAAGTATATGGCTTAGAAATGTCCCTGACTAAAAGCCCGCCAGCACTGGGGCAGAAATGAGGTGTTCTACCGGCAGTCGGCTTATCGCCGCCTCAGCCTGAGCCTTTTGAAGTCGTAATCTCCAAACAAATTATTTTTGAGCGGTCTAAGTATACCCAAACCGAGTAAGGATTCGATGCCGATAATGAGACAGGTTTGTCGTCATGGCATTCGAATAAACGGTGGTCACTGAGGGAAAAGAAACGGTAAAAACGAAACAAGAACAAGGACTGAAGTACTGAAGTTTCCCAGAGGCCAAATCGAAGCCGAAGATCTCCCATTATAACATATCCAAACAGACCTCATAACCGTTCCTCATGCTAGTCGCTGTCACCTACGTACTACGCTTGAGGCTCACTCTTCTTTGCATGCGTATGTTGCCCATTGTTAGTCAACAACCGAGAACCTGAACGACATGACCATTACTCCGACTTTGAGCACCCATCTGGATTTCGTTTCCTACACATGCGTTCGTAAATTCAACAAAGATCGTCCTTGGAAGCTTGGAACGACCAGCAGAACATGAACTGTGGGCCCTACGTGATCATGGGCAGGTACAGGTATGTTCAAATTACTTTATATCACACACACACCTATTCCTGACGGTTTTGTCTGATCTGTTTTGAACAGACATTTGCATCGCATTTTGAATGCATGAGTCCCATTCAAAAGCAGGAGCTCATACGTATCCTGGATCGAGGTGTCCTTCCGAAGCTGCCTTTGCTTTCGATTCCGAGTCTGCAGTCCGAGGTCTTTTTTTTGGAAAATAGGCTACAAATCGCCTGCAGGTATGTAACTCCTTGCTCTGTTCTGTCACTTGCTCGAAAGCCTAAAACTGCGTCCCAAATCAAGGCCTGCGTTCAAGATCATCTGCTCGTGACGTTGACTGCGGAGAATGGACTGTGGATACGATCATCCCCACCTACAATTCATCCAACGGTCCCCATGCATGTGTTCAAGGCGTGTTATGGGACATGGGGACGAGAAGACGGGGCATAATGATATCGAAGACGGGGCATAATGATATCGCCTCACTTCTTCCGTGCACGTAGGAGTACTGGCTCATGCGGAACTTCAATTACTTCAAAATCAATTTAAACCTTGGTGGGACGTCGAAGGGTGTGCCTGGTTTCTTTCTTTTGTTCTGTCTATTCGACTTGCATTATACGAAGGGTGTATCCTGGAGAGGTGTGTATCTCTTTACTGGAGAAATATGTTTTGTGTTTCTAACGACGACTACGACAGTGCCTCAGGACTGGGATATCATGCCGTTCTTCCACCGTAGCCATACTCACCACCATGGCGAGGACGGATTCGACATTGGCGACACCGCCCATGAGTTCAGTGTTCCTCTCTACACTGTTCAACACGAAGCGGAGTCTGCTTCGTATGCCTCCCGCTTCTGGGATGAATCAGACTCGTATTACTCGACCTGCCACCACCCCGAAGAATGTAAAGACTGCGCGAGCTATGAAGACCATCTAACTTTCTCTGCGCTCTCATTTTCCCATCCCTCCTCTGACCCCCATTCCCATTCCCATCCTTCTTCATCTTCATCTCCATCCAATCCTACCACCAGCTCCACCCCACCCTTCGCCTCCTCCTTCACCCACGGCATCCTCCAAGGCCGGCTTCTTCAGCGGGAAGAAGACGACTCAGTCCTCTCGCGGTACCGCTCTCGCCTGCAACACGCCCAGCAAAAGCGCACCGATGCTCTGCGCGTGCAGACGCGGTATCGTGCGGAGATGGAGATCATGCAAAGGGAGCTGACGGCCGTGAAGGATAGATTGATGGCCGTCCAGATAGCATATGAGGATTTGGCCATGGCGAGGTTGGAGGATCATGGGTATCTTCCGACATTTAATGGGTTGGGCGATAGTGGTGCTGCCGGTGTGGGAAGCTCATCTGCACGCTCTGAGTTGTTGTCGCCATCGCTAGCGTCGTCAGCTTTTGAGGTGATAGGAGGTGCAGCTGCAGCTGCAGAGGCGGATGCGGATGCTCGGAGAGACGTGCTACGTGTGGTCCGGGAGGCGAAGCTGTCGGACTTACTTGACCAGGAGTATGGCCATTATTTCTTTGACGACGAAGATGAATTTGAAGCGCTCCAGCAGCTTCATCTTATGGAGGATTGGGAGGGAGGAGTGAACGGATTTTGGTCTGGTTCGCGTAGGGGGAGCTTCAGGTATGCGGTTTAATTTTAATTTATTATTTAATTAATATTAATATTATCTTGGCTGACTTAACCTTTCGTTTTGTTTTAGTGATGATTCTAGTGACGAACACGGCTTGAGCTCTGGCTCGCCAGAGTCGGAGAGCGACTCTTCGCCTTCCTCTATCTCGCTACCGTCATCGCCGAGCTCGAGCCTCGAGAATGTTTTCAAAATCTCCCCTTCAGCGTCTTCCTCGACTACCTCCTTGCTCCCGGCTTCCAAAGTCGACCAACCTCCAAACACCCCCTCCTCTTCTGCTCACGCGCTGGGTAATGGTGCACCACCACTACCACTGTCACCAGTATCACTGTCAGCTCCTCCCACGGTACTAGCAGCTTCGTCAGCTTTGTCACCGGCATCAGCTAGCGAATACGCCCATGACATAGCCCAGCTTTCGGCTTTGATGGCACAAGCCCATCAGTACAACTACAAGGGCACGGAGGCACTTAAGCGGATCAAGGCGCTCATCAAGGTGGCGGAGAGACTACCGAAGGAGGAGAGGACGCCGGTGCAGTTGTATCTGCTCACACACTGGAAAAGGAAGCGGAGGGGGAGCTTCGCCTCTGTTAATGCTTCTTCGACTGCGGCGGCGGCTGCGACCAAGACGGACGATCCTTCTGAATCTGCATCCCCATCGTCGTCCTCAGCGTCGTCATTTCCTCCTCATGGGCCTTTGAAGCCTCAACTCCCTCTTTATCGTCATCCTGATGTAGGATCGACTGAGCAGCTGGGCGCTGCTTCTATCTATTCACCCGAGATATACGTAGACGCCTCAGGGCAAGGCATTGGGTTCGTATGTGATGGCCGTTGGCTCGCGTGGACGTTCACGCCTAACCATCCCGCTATACCACGGGATTCGACGGGCAGGGTGGTCATGTCCTGGGCGGAGCTGGTGGCTGTCGAGCTTGGGCTCTTGACGTACCTTGGTTCGCCTGAACTTTTGAATTCGAATTTGAATTCAAATCCAGGTTCATCCCCGCCATCCCCCTCCTCATCCTCCCCCAAGTCCAAACAGACCTCACGCACCCTCCTCATCCGATCTGACAATGAGGGCGTCGTCAACGCACTCCACACCCACACCTGGACGGCTGCATACGGTCTCTCTGGGATCCTCGCTCGTATCCTCTCGCGCGCTAGGGAGAGTGGGGTGAAGATCCAAGCCAAGTGGGTTTCGACGAAAGCGAATCCAGCGGATGGGCCGTCACGGGGGGGGTTCTTCGCTAAGGAGAGGATGTTGGGGTGGGGAGGGGAGTTGGAGGTGATGTTGGGGAGGTGGGGTTGGAGGGGGTTGTACGGGTCGTTGGAGGTTGAGAGGTGGGTGTTGCGGTTGAATGTTGAATGTTGGAGGTGATGTTTGGTGTTGACATTGACAACGTTGGGGTCTTGAGCTCGAATTTGAGGTAGCGGGGGGAGCTGGTGATGCTCCTGACTTGGGTGGTATTCGGTTTAGTTCTGGTATGGGTGTTTTGACTGTTTTTTGCTCTGCGTTCTCATCTGTTATGCATATGCTATTTGTTGTTATCACCTGCTTCTCATCTATGTTGTACGTTATTGAATATGAATTACCATTGATTGTTGTCTGGAGCATCATCGATTCCATGGGCTGGACATTGGTATCGGAGATAGTAGTTCAAGGTCGGTAGGCGGCATGGGTTCGAAGTAAAACGATTGTGTCTGTACTACTTTCGCGTTGTTTTCTATCCAAGTACCTGTTGTTCATTTGCTTTCTCTTGCTCCTCTCATCGAAGTACGGCATACGTCACATATTCATACCTGATATTGAATTTCAATTTCATTCAGACGATTGTCATCTGGAGCTTCCTTTTAAATCTGTCGACCTCCTATCTCCCAAGCGTTTAGCTGAGGCTAGGACTCCATTGAGTGTAAGGGCTCGGCTGCTGATGGTGTACCTATCAAATTCGCACATACGTACCCCTCAAAATTTCCAAGAATAGTGAACCCCGTGAACTGCAATCTGGGGAAATTTTGTTGATTGTTTGATCGGCTCATACCCGCCGTTTGAATTCTCTCCCCCACATACACGCAAGTGGAAATAACAAGGGCGTAAATATAGAAAGCTCCAGTTGCACGGTTCGAACGAAAATAGACTGGCATTGCATAACCGACGTTATGCGGGAGAAAAGGACCACCGTTACCTCGAAGCGATAAGTATAAGAACGATGGGGGACGTGTGGAGCGAAACAGGCTTTTCTGGTGGCTTCCCTCGCTCCCCCTTTCCTCCATCGTCGCACCATGGCCCCTTATTTCCTTCGCAACCTCGTACATAAGAGGGAGAGGTCCGCCGACGCGCGACCGTTGTTGAAGGTGCTGGGCGAGTTGACCTGGATCCAATGGGCCCTTTTCTTTTCAGGGTGAGTTGACTGTTGACGCCTCCTTTGGGCTTGGCGCTATCGTTTGCCATTTGAAATTTGTATACTCACGTCCTTTTCCTCTCCCTTTTTCCTCGACTCAAAATACTCCTATCGATGAACTCTTCGACCTTGTTATCGCGCCGCGTAGATGGCTGGCCTGGACCTGTGATTCCCTGGACTTCTTCTCCGTCTCTCTGAGTGTGACGCACCTCCAGACACAGTTCGGCAAATCCACGACAGATATCGTGAGCTCTCCATTTCTTTACTCGGTGGACATCATTATCCATGCTCATCGTGCTTTACAGACGACAGCGATCACTCTCACCCTCCTCTTTCGCTCGGTTGGTGCTGTACGTGAAGCCTCATATTCATGAACATCTGATAGGCGTTTCTCACGAACTATTTCAATTCCCCATTTCACAGGTCATCTTCGGCATCCTCTCCGACCGCTTTGGACGCAAATGGCCGCTCATCTGGAACCTCATCCTTGTCGCGATTCTAGAACTCAGCGCCGGATTCGTGCAGACTTTCAAACAATTCCTCGCGCTCCGGTCTCTTTTTGGTATTGGCATGGGCGGGATCTGGGGATTGGCAGCTGCACCGCATTGGAGAATTTACCAGTCGAGGCGCGTGGGGTCGCTAGTGGATTTTTGCAGGAGGGATACGCGGTCGGGTATCTCCTCGCGGCTGTGATCAATCTGTTCCTCGTGCCAGAGGTCAGCGTGTCCTGGCGTGCACTGTTCTGGACGGCATCGGGCGTTTCTGTGTTTGCTGCGTTCATCCGGTTATTGTTGCCTGAGAGTGAGGTGTTCTTGAGGGCTAAAGCGCTGGAAAAGGCCAGGGGTACGACTACCTCCAAGAAAACTAAAATCTTCCTTCACGAGACAAGGAGATGCTCAAGAAGCATTGGCTGCTGTGCATCTACGCCGTTCTGCTCATGACCGGTGCGTTATTTCTTTCTTCAATTCACACCTGTGTTCCCTTGGAGCCGTCAATTCGTGTCTTCATATTACTTTTACGAGACGAAATGGTCTGGAGCGCAGTTTTCCGTTCCATAATTACCTTCCTTTACATTCTTGCCAATCTTACTTAATGTTCACAAGTGAAACCGTGCTAACCCCTTATTAGGCTTCAACTTCCTCTCGCACGGATCTCAGGTACAAACTCTTCCCCGTTCCTGTCAACCCCACATTCTATTCTCTCTAATGTCATTAATCATCGCCAAGAATACTAACACGCTCTGCTCTCTTTTCGCTTTTTTACCATTTGTAGGATTTATATCCCACATACCTCACGCAATCAAAGGGTATTTCGTCCCACGATGCAACGGTTGCCACTATCATTGGGAACTGTGTACGTCTTTTCATTCCTCTTACATTTGAAGTGGAATCCTTTGCCGACCGGCTTTATGCTTTGTTCACTACTTCTAGGGTGCTATTGCGTATGTTTCTCATAAGTTTATGAACTACTGTTTAATCTTGTTCTCAGCGGCGGTGTGTTTGCCGGATGGCTCAGCCAGTATATTGGCAGGCATTTGACAATCCTGTAAGTGCTCTCGTTGACTGGTTTTTATCCTATTATATTATTATTCAGCCGTCTTATCCCTTCCATACACCCTCTAACTCGTACTTTCTTATACAATCCTTTGTTTACTTCCGAGAACTGCCTTTATTCCCCGACGCTGACTTCTTTTGATCCGTAGCATCCACGTCCTCCTCATCGGAGGTGAGCATTCTAAACGTCGCTTATTTTTCTCGGTCAGGACTGGTCACTGACTTCTTTTCCTTTTCCTTCTCTAGCTTTCATCCCCTTATGGATTTTGCCCAGCACATTCAGCGCCCTCGCAGCAGGCGCGTTTTGTATCCAGTTTGGCGTGCAGGGCGCTTGGGGTGTTGTACGTCCTTTCCTCTGGCCTTCTTATATTTATCTGTGTACATTGCTTAACGCTATCTGTTTAAATAGATTCCCATTCAACTCTCTGAGATGTCTCCTCCGGCTTTCAGAGCGACTTTCCCTGGTGTCGCTTATCAAGTCGGAAATGTAAGTCGGATGCCATTAAGTTAGTTCGTATCTCTTCATTCCTTCTGATTACATCGTTCTCGATCTATTAGATGGTCTCTTCTGCTTCAGCGCAAATCGAATCAAGTCAGTCCTCCATACCCCTTGGATATCGACTTGTTATATTTATTCTCAACTTTACAGCTGGCGGTGATCATCTTAGGACTACCATTATCGAAAATGGAAAGTCGTTAATGTGCCAGATTACGCCAAGGTACTTAAAGCTGGACTGTTTCAAGCCATTTTTCCAACCCTCGCCGTCCTCAGGTTCAAGGCATCCTCATTGGAGTTGTAGCCGCATTCGTATTTGTTGTCACTCTCATCGGCCCAGAGTACGTACCTTCCATCCACCTTCCGTGCTTATCCTATATATCCATTCCTCCTGGACGGTGTTGATTATTCTATTTCCGTTTACTCCTGCAGGAACCATGGATCGCACTTCGAGAAACACAAGACTGCCTTCGAAGAGGGCGGCGGACAGGATGACGCCGTCATGGAAGACGAGATTACTCCTGAAGAGGGCTCGGGACGTGAGAGCGGAAGCGTGATTGATGAGAAGCAGGAGAACGAGAAGGTCTGATTATTTCGGAAGGTGGTATTCCAAGCTTTGCTGGAATATCTTATACCTAAAATGTAATGCACGATGGGAATGACTGTGATGGTGGTTGGTAGTGACGAATTTTAACATTTTATTTCTTTGTTTGTATAATAGCTTTTTCGGGCACATTCGACGATTCTTTTCCTTGCATAGCTGACTTTTAGCTTTAGTAACTTAAAAATTTTCACTGAGTGCAAATTGTAAGGACCAACGCGCATTAAATTCGCGTAAAAGCTCAGCGCCATCGGTCTAACAAACAGGGTACATAGCAAATGTCCTGGCGGTAATCCCATTCAGTATCGGCCATTACAAGAGCACTTCCCATCCTGCATAATATGTACTCTCGACCTATCCCAATGGTGGATCGAGATGGATTCCAGGACCGTAATTTGTTTGGACGCCTCATGACAAGCCCCACATATCGCAGGTTCTTCCGTAGTACAACATGGCTCATGCCTTGCGTGATTGCGTATGCCAACGCAAGTTTCTCGCTATGTTGGCATTGGATAGACTCATCACCGACACCACACGCCGCCAGCCAAAGGCTCCATTCCTCAAGCTTCGGTGGATGGCGCTCGAGGCATGGGACAACTCCTGGCGGGATCTCCCTGACATGAAAGACATGCGTCTTGCCATCGCCCATCGACAGTGTCACAGCACCCCGCTCCTTCGCAAGCCCTTTCTCCAGACGCTCTTGTTGCATGCGGGACGTGGCAGACACATCACCACAGGCCTTGTGCACATCCGACATCAGGACGTAGGCCGACGCGAGCTGCTCGGGTGAACCAAGCCTCTTCACCATGTCGAATGCCACCTGCGCGACAGGTAAGTTCTTGAAATGCCGACAAGGACCAAGTACCGTCATCCACATCACGTCATCTTCTCCGATGTTGCTTTGGCTCTTGGCACGTTCGATGATGGCCAGGGCGGATGTAAAGTCACCACTTCGTGCGTACGCGTCTATGAGTGCGGTGTATGATCGGATATCCGCGATGGCAGGCTGACGATTGTCGGTCTCGATTTGATCCATCAAGGCGCGGGCGGCGTCGACATTGCCCGAGTGAGAACAGGCGGTGAGAGCGGCGGTCAACATGTGGGAGTTGAAGGAAGAGGGAGGGATGTTCTTGATGAGCGTGAGGACCTCGTCGTCGGCGCCGTGGGCGGCGAGTATTGACAGCATGCTGCCGGTAACGATGGGAAGGTGGGCGATACTGGCGTTCTTGGCGTCCTCCCAGACCTGTCGTGCCACCGCCATGTTGCCAGTTCGGCCACAGAGAAGGAGGTACTGGGCAGTCACGTAACGTAGCTCATGATCATCGACCTTTGCATGGTGGCGCGTGCGGCCCACTGCCATGCTTT
>JADNYJ010000809.1:0-12618 GCA_015501075.1 Gymnopilus junonius | reverse complement strand
ACGCTTTCGAGCAAGCTGATGGTTATTCTTAAATTCTGGTGGTCAAACAGTGATCGAAGGCACCAATCGTGAAGCTGTAGGACGGTCCTCAGTGTGTCTTCTTTGCTTTTCTGATCTTGCAGTCCTGATTTTCATTCCAAGGCGACATCTTCACGAACGGCATACTTGCTGGAACATTCCCCAAATTTCTGCCTTGTTTATATCAGAGGATTTATAGGTGCCCTTGCGATGGAGTTCATTCCTTCTCGTCGTCCGTACGGCGCAATAGGAGGATGGGACATGGGTTGGCGCCGCCACGAAAATATTCCAATCAAACATGACGCAAAAAAATACATGCAGTTGAGTCATTACATCCATTACATTAACCTCATAATTCTGAGGGTTGCAGGCTATCCAGATGCGACCAAGTCCTCCTCGGACTCTTGGTCTTGATGGGAAATAAGAACTTTGGTCATTTCTCTTTGCTGGTGACCCGAAAAGGTCTCGGATGCCCTCAAAAAAGATGGACT
The DNA here is from genome assembly GCA_015501075.1 of Gymnopilus junonius. Lineage (NCBI taxonomy): Eukaryota > Fungi > Basidiomycota > Agaricomycetes > Agaricales > Galerinaceae > Gymnopilus > Gymnopilus junonius. Next base: position 12,109 of record JADNYJ010000809.1, on the reverse strand, counting down.
GCTGCCACATGGCTAGCAGCATATTCTCTGGTTCCAGGATATCTTATAATCGAGGGGCTTGGCTGCCTAAGAAATTCATGCAGAGTTGCCAAGCTTCAGCACAGTGACCGTGACTGTAACGTCACACAAGAGCAGAGCCAGTGCACAGAAAGGAGGACACGAGGAACTGAACTGCCAGAAGAAAGGATATTGATAGACATTTTCAAGGACTCATTGTGGGCATACTTCCATCAGAGTCGTAAAGGTCGATGTCCCGAGGGGCCTTGTCCCAAGAATGACATTCTCTTCATGAAGGCCTTCCTGCCCAAACGCAAACGACCATTGACAACTGCCTTCAGGGCACATTCCTGTATGACGCAGCCTTGGTATAACACAGGATAAAGTATAAATCTGTTGTAGCCTCGGCCTCTCTTGGTATTGGCAGTCAGTCGATTCCATCGCAGCTTCGCTCAAGCCATTGAGCCAGGTGGGGAATCCAGGAATGATAAACGAAGATTCTCCATGCAGGTGTTCACTTTTTTTTATAAGCATTTGCTGTTGAAAGTGTAGCCAGGCAAGTGACGACTTTGCTTCCAAAGAGGGACGCGTTCTAACCTAAGGATCATAGGTGCAATGAGACACTGGAACAAGGTTCTTGTCCGTAACGTCTGCTGCATCAGGCCTGCACCCTACAGATGAGCGACGACGTACCTATACCCATAGACCACTCGGTTTCTTGCCACGTTCGTTCTCGTGGGCTTTTTTGCTGCAGAATAAACGTGTAAACTTGACCGAGGAGGAAGGCGCGGAACCAACCTCAAATTGGAAGGTTCGGCAGGGCTAGCCCCATTTCTGGGCAAGGAGCCCGAGCGCAGTTCGAATTTTGCTGTATAAGTGGGGGAATTTCGTCCCTTTTTTCTTTTTAACCTTACCTCTTTCTTCTCCCACCTTCCCACCTTCATTCTTTCGATCTCGGCCTACGAGATCCTACAAGACGTGCCAAAATTCTCTACTACGCTATTCAAACACTCTTTTCTCAAACCTCCCTAGCACTTTTCCTCGTGCTGTTGCTGGTTTTGCTCCACCTACCCCAGAGAGTCGTGCGAAGATGCCCCACGCCAGTCATTCTCTACCTTCCATCAATCTAGTGGGATGTCAGTCGGATCATTATAAGACGCTGTTACCCAACCTTTCATACCCCTCGCGTCTCCCTGCTCACATCCCATGGTCTGGCACGTCGGCTCCGTTAGTCATTTCGGTACGTTTTATCTCATAATATGTCGGAAAAAATCATCTAACACCGCTTGCTTGTCAGAAAACGGAGCCTATTCGTTATGAGACCAGTTTCGTGACCGACTATGGCTCTGCGAATGTCAGTTGAAAGCCAGATTCACGCGTTTGGGCTTGCAACTTATAATCATTTGAATTTTAGGCTGGAAGTAGCTCCGGAGAAGGCTTTCACGCGTCATTTGAGGCCCATGTTTTGAGTTGGTTTAAGGCTTTTATTTCGGTACGTTGTTTGACTCTTCGAGTCATCCAGCTTGGGCTAAGTTGCTTTGCATCATCTTCTAGCGCGCCACGTCCACTTTTCTTCGCAAACTCAATGATTTCAAGGAGAAGCTTGCAATTGCCCGGCTTCCGCTTCTCTGATTTGCTGCATCTTTTCACCAATATCCTCGCATTTTCGTCTTGTCGCGCACATCTTCTGCCAGCCCCGTTGGCATAGAAAAAACTTCGTTTTGGCGAAGAAAACCTTCCGATTGTCTTGCCGCTTTGCTATTTCTTGTCGCTTTGCTATTTCTTGTCTGTATCATATATCTTGAAGCACGCTCTCACCGCTCTCGTTCTTTGCATCTATAGGAAATATTAAATTATACATACCCCCGGAGGATTTATTACTATTTGATAGGGCCCCTATAAACGTTAAAATTTAACTTCATTGTATCATAATTTTATCACTTCACCACTTTACCGTCGTTGCTAGTTACGCATTCGTGTATATAGATAGGTATTAATTCGCACATCTTGAAATATAAATTCTTGCTTTTTGGACGTGTCCTTGATTCTTGAATCTTGAGGTCTATGCTCAGACGGTTATCATCTCAAATTGTGTACACAGGTTTCTAATGTTAACGGCTCAGTTGGTATGCATGCTCACGATTCTTGAAAGCTTGACCCTTGATGCATTCTAACACTGGCGGCAATGGCTTGAAGATTTCATCGTGAAAGGGTTGGCTTTCCACTTGATTCTTGTTCATTCTCTTGGACGCAGACTCTTGCTGTAGACTTGCATATCTTCTTAATATATCTTGAATATCTTGAAGCTGGCGGTACATCCATAAATCATCTCAAAAGGAATCATGTCAATTAATCTTTTTTCAAAACTATTTGATAATAGTGGAAGGTATAAAGGGGTGCATGTGAAGTGTGTGAACTGCCGGCCCTTCTCTCCTCAAGGACAAAGAGAGGCTCAAGGAAAGACGTGACGAGTGTCGAGCGCTAAGACATCCAAACGGTTCGTTTCAGCACTACTTTGGCACAAAACCAGCCGTTGGGAAAGTTGGTGGGCGATGGTTTGCAATTTGACTTGAGTGCAGTGAAGAAAGAGGGCGTGAGAGCGGAATGAGGCTTTTATGACTCGATGATCCGGGCACGTGCCGCTCACATTTACCCCGCTTTTTGTCCGAATTTTTCATTGGTTTTTATACAATGCGCGCAGTTGGGGTATGTATGATAAATATTGCGTGATACTATACATAAATGATGTACCACATGAGTGGTATAAATGAGCTACAAATGGAAATGCTAGATTGATACAGAAGGCATAATAAGCAATTCAAACCCAATCTAAATATCTCTGTGTCGTCCCAATGCTGGTAAACACTTATCTGTAGGACAATCGTCCCCCAAAACGTTTCCTGGTGACCTCGTCCATCTGTTCTTGAACACGATGACAAGCGTCCCACCAAGCCTCTCCCACATGGTTCCTCTGACTCGACGCCAGATCATCCTCATCCATATTCTCCCATGCACCAAAAAGTCGTCGCAACAGAACTAACCACCATTTCATGACCGCGACTGCCCTTTCAACGCCGACATCCGTAGCTTTCGCACGGTCAACAGACTGTACTAGGTATTTGGACAGGAACTCGACATCTTTGTCTTTCGGGGCCCAATGTTGGTATGTCATGACCCAAGTTTCTACAACCCGTTGGATATCGTCAGCCTCCGTGAAGTACAACTTTTCTCCTTTCTTCTTGCCTTGCTGCCGTAAGAAGGGAGGAGGTATGTGGCGTGCCTTGGGTTTAGGAGCACGATAAACAACAAAACCGGGCGGCAGGTCATGTTTACGAGGTTTTAAAACCTTCCTCTGTGACGGTGGTTCTGGTAAACTTCCTTTGTCCTTGATGATCCTAGCCATTACGAGCTGCTCGCGTTGTATTCTGACGGGTAGGGCCCTAAATACCTCAGGGTCAAGCTTAAGGTCTCTCAACGCGGCATCCGTGATCCTAACACCTTCCTTTTTCTTCTCGTATTTCTTCCGCAGCTTCAGTGCCCACATGTGTAAGGCACTTTTCTGAGGCGATAAACCAGCACGGCTATGAGGTGCAAGTTGTTGAGTAATGCGTTTCATATTGCCCCCTTTACTGAAAGGCTTTTGTGGAAAAATAGAAGGAGTAGCGGACCGTCTGTTGAATTGCTTGCCTGGAGAAGCAAATGTGACATGTCTACTTTGAACTGCGCCAGCTGCTCCAGCACCAGAGGTAGATGATGCCTCTGAACGCCGCTTGTACTCATTTTCAAGCTCTTCACGAATATCTCGAGGAAGGGCATCAAGGACGTTCCTGTCAACTTGGGACAGCGAGGGCAGATCAAACTGGACAGTCGAGGGCTTCACCAGATCGCCCATAGTTACATCTTCGTCTTTGTCTCGACTTAGAGTTTGAACCAGGGGCTGAGGAGCAGCGACACCGATCTTTGACGTCCCAGCACCAGCTGACGTGGACGAATTGATAGGTTTTGCTCCAAAGGCAAGAACTTTTTGACCGGGAGGTGCATGGGAGGTAGCGGAAGCGGATTCCAGTTTTTGGACTTGGATACCAATCCCTCTCAACTCTTTTGGGTCGAAATTGAATGACTTGAGTAATCTCCATGCATGGCTCCCAATTACTTGATCGTCGCTAGTAGCTTTACCTCCAGGACCAATGAGGGGTATCTGTTTGTTGAAGAGATCGCATGCACCATGACCAAGAAACTGACAATACACAACAGTCATCGTCCGCTGAATTATTATAAAAAGAATTAATGCTTACCTTAGGTGGTTCCACTGGGGCGGTCGGATCGCGTTTCATGACCTTCAGTGTTATTGATCGACCCACCATATCAATAGCGTCCAACCGTTTCTTGACCTCAGCTGCCATCTGATAGATGAAGGCTTCAGCCTGCTCGTTGTTCTCAAACGAATGCCATACTAAGGACAAGGTGTTCAGTCTAGTTCCTGTCCTGGAAAACCTAAAAGTACTCACATTGATTTCACAAGAAACAGATTTCCTGGGCTTGTCGGATTCCAGTTTCTTGTCATCGATCCCTCGAATAGCATTGTACAAGGTTTCTCCAGTCGTCTTGCCAAGTGCTTCCATAAGAACACCCTTACTCTTCTTGGCTAGATCTCCCAGAGTAACGACACCGAGTTTCTCTTGCGCCTTCTGCTTGGTCGACCAGCCAAAGCCATGCAAATCAGAAATGGTCAGTGGTTCCAGAAATTCGGGCACTTCAGCTGGCAGGAGGTGATATGATCCAGCTGGTTTCGCTCGTCGCGTTGCCAGGCGAGCTAGAAGAATGTTGTGAGAGATACCAATACTGACTGCACGAAAAAGGTACATTAGTCCACTCCCATATTGACTTTAAAAGGGCGAAATACCTTCACAACTCGTCGCTTTCCGAACTTGGGCACGAATAGTCTCCGCGAAATCTATTGCATAATCATGAAGAGACCCATCAATGCCAGATTGTGTCCGGAGTTGTTTGATAGTGGAAGTCACGTCTATCAACGCCTCATCGACCGATACAGCTTGCAAGTCGTCCGCATGGGACATGAGAACGGTGTAAAACAGCAATGAAAACTGCTTATACCTACAAATAACAATGAATATATATGAGAAGGAGAAGAGAAGAATTGAAGTTGCATTACACACCGCTCAAACTCATATGGAATGGTGACAACTTCTGTGCATAATTGCCGAGCTTGTTGCAAGCTCATACCATTCTTGATACCAAATTTCCTGGCTTCGTAGCTGGAACTGGCAATTTCACTGGTGCTGGACATTCCGCCCTGAGCGCCTTGAGAATGACACACGACCACTGGCTTCCCTTTGAGCTCAGGGCGACTTACTAATCCAGCAGAAAACGAAGAAACAGTCAAAATCGCAATGCATGATGACCCTTTCTTCGTCATCCACCGCCTTTCCCTTTCCCTTCCACTTGGAAGTAGGCGACTTCTTAACAAGCTCAGCACCTCTCATGCTTACTCCTACACTCGCAGACGTTGAAACTGCTGCTCCTGTTTCCGCTTCGGAAGTGATTTTTCCAACATGTCCCGAAAACGGCCCAGATTCAGCGCGTTCCTGTGCCTCTTGCACTAGATTTTTTAATTCAGACTTCCAAGTCGATAAATGGTGCAGTCGTGAATTCTTGTAGTAGCCGTCGATGAAGTCGGAAGCCACAGACGTATGGGCTTTTCTCCATTCTGGATTGGCCATCACTCTTTTCGCAATGGGATTAGACCCATGAGCTGCGTAGCCCGGTACGCGGGCTGCATCAGCGTTGTTTCCTGGGTCAGTTGTGTACAAAGGATCGGGTGCTGGAAGAGGTTTAGATGACTTCAGAAAGGAAGCAGCGGCGGGTTTTGACTCAGTTGGCTTCGAGGTAGAGGTTGCACGAGGAGGAGCAGATGTAATGATGGGATAAGACGATGTTGATGAAGAACCGGATGTTCTGGATGGTTGATCAAGAAGACTGGTCTGGTTGCCCTTCGCTCCTTGAGTAGTTTCAATCCTTTCTTCGTGGATGTACATGTAGTTTCTCCATGGTAGAAGAAGACCTTTCTCAATGCTTTCAACGATCCATTCCGGACGGACGACCTTCATGTGCTTGAATTCACGTATCTTGGCAGGTGTCAAGGAGCACGTTATTATGTGGGTACTGCCAAATCTTTTGATAAGCAATGCCTTCTCGCAATTAGCGTGTTGAAAGCTCACACTAGCGCTTTTTTTATCAAGGTAGGCTTGAAAAAATTCCGCCGTGTTGAACTATAAGGTGTCGCAACTCCTGCACAGACGGACGAGTCCAGCCATTTATCTGGTATCGAGCTCAAAATCACTCTAGCTCCTGAGCTTGTGTAGCCTACACTTACGTATATCGAAATTCCCTTGAAAATTTGACTCTTTATACCTTCATCCGTCTGAGCTATGCCGTTCTGGATCTGAAGTTTGGCGCGTTTCCTTCGCATGTATTCGCCAAAGTCACCAAAATGGGCTGCTCCGTATATATCGTCGTCGGAATCACCTTCAGATGGAATATGGGCAGGAAGGCTCTGGGCCAGTTCATCTTCATCTGAGTGCCGAAATGCACTATAACGTCGCTTTAAAGAAGGCTGAGCAGGTGAAGGCGGCTTAAGTTCTTCCAAAGTTGTCGATATTTGAGACTGCTGAGACTTTGGTTGCTCATCCTTCGCGTCCAATGGTACATCGCCTGGAAGAACGGCGTTGGCCAAAGCTTCCAAAAACTGCGAGTCATCGTCCTCAAAATAGTCGGATGAATCGCTCTGCGACGCCCTTGGCATCACGGACATTGCTCCAGTGCATTTCAAGTTTATCGAGGAAGGAAATTGGGATATTCCGGAATCCTGAGTGCCAAGTCGTCGACAGTGACTTCGACGATGTGGTCATGATTCATTTCGGGGCCAAACACGTATCAACCAATCACATTTATTTGATCATCCGAACCTCATCCGCGCGCACCGCTTGCTGCTTTCCAACTTGGTTCCAACAGACATGACATATACCTGCGTGTTTCGTTCCTTCCTTCCTAGGGGCCGGATTTGAAGTGGTTCGCAGGCACTAGTACAAAAGTGTTGCATCTTAGGAACCTGGATGGTACGAAATATCTTCTTTTGTAAGTACATATAGTGTTATTGACATCAAGTATTTCCTGTTAAACGAGGAAAGTCGTATCTCATTCACTCTGCTTCTTGCTCGACTTTTCGAACCCAAGTCGGTTGGGCAGACATTGCCATTACAAAGTGTCATACATTTCGGGTGTCTACGCGGGCCATTCTATGCCCCAATATTATAATACTGCAAAGCTCTTAATCCTGAAACTTTACACATATGTGTCAAGTGTTCGCAATTTACAGCAAGGGCTCAAGCAAGTTTACAGCCTGACAGGACATGATCAGACTGTGTATGCTGGTCAATCATCGCGAGCTTAGCGCCTCTGATGCACCTCGTTGCGGTTCCCAACTACGGGGCTATGCAGCTCTGTCATGATGTAACCTCGATTCGTTCATTGTTTGGAAGTGCTCACACCACTTCCGAGAGAACGCTGACTGGAGAGACTCCTCGAATTTACCCTGATCCACGGAGGGTTGGCCGTCACGACTGATGACATAGGGTTTGGTTCTACCGCTGCCGATCATGAGGCTCCTACCCGAAGGGACCCAAGCGTCATTTACAATTTTGCAGGGCAGAGCAAGGCTCCTGTACATCCTTTTTTGGCTGTCCAAAGTCCGACAACTCCACCGCTAAGGACGCAAAGTCCCCCCTGCATCGCTTCGAAGTCGAAGGTGGTCAACGGGCGCCGGGCGGCACGATTTTTTTATAGCGCTGGCATGGCTACATTACTTGACGATGCTATCAATATACGCCATCCTACAGGCTTTCTGTTTCATCATTTCTGCAATGGTAGAACATTTCTCCTGATTTTGACATATCCCACAAGCTTCACACCTTACTTACGCCATTGACAGATATCGTTCGTTGAGTGAGTTAACTAATTTCGTGGAGGAAGTAAACCAACAACTGCTTCAAGTTAAGGTTTTCATCCTGTGGGACTTGGGACAGCTAACTATAGAAGTTGCCAGGAGTTTGAGGGTGTGTTCGTGTACGAGGCTGTGTAGTTCCGAACTGTGATGAAATATCATCTTCTCGGCCCTCGGCATGGTTGCCTGCACAGTGGTGCCGAGTCGGAAATATATATAAAGGCATGCAAGTCCACTTTGGTTTTCCCAAGTGCCTGGTGCATTTCCCCCCAGCTTCACGCATATCAAGTACGTCGTCTCTCGTGCCTTTCTCTGACATTCCTCCTAATTTATGTTTTCAGATAATCCAAGGGCCGGACCCCTTACCTTTATTTCGACCTCAATTAAAAAGTAAGATCTCTAATTTTCGGTCACTACAGTATGGATTACTGACGATCGTCTTCTTTGCAGAATTCAATCTACATTCATTCAATAAACATGCCTTCCAAGACCACTCTCGCTATCGTGGCTGCTCTCGCCTACGGAGGTGCTGTTATGGCCCTGCCCGTGGTATGTTAATTCCAAAAATTGAGCAGGTTCCGTCGATACTGAAGATATCTAATAGCAAAACGCTTACTCCTATGATTTGGCTGAACGTGATTTCTTTGATATGGAAGAGTTTGACGCTCGTGATGTTGCTACTGCCACCCCCGATGCTGCTCCGGCTGTCGATGCTGCTGCTGCTGCCACCCCAGCGACTCCTGCTACCCCCACGACTCCCACTGACAGCAACCTTGTCGCAACTCCTGCTGATGCTTCGTCTGCTTCGTCTTCTGCCTCAGTGAAGCCCCATCACCACCGCAAGCATCACCGCCACCGCCACCACCGTCATCACGGTCACCACCACCGCAAGCATCACCGTCACCACCACCGCAAGCACCGTCACCACCACAAGAAGCAGTCTGCTGACCAGGCCGCTTTGGCTACCCCTGCTGATGCCTCCGCCGCTGGCCCTGTCGCGTCTGCCGTAGCTGCTAGTTCCGCACCCACAGACGCATCTCAGGCTCCTTTATCCCCTCGTGATCTCGAGACCGACGCTGCGCCCACCACTGATGCCAAGTCTGGTGACAAGACTGATAAGGCCGACAAGGTTGACAAGTCTGAGAAGGTTGACAAGACCGACAAGACCTCTTCCCTCTCTGATGACTCTGAGAAGCCTGTAAGTAAAAAATCATGTTGAGCCTGACTTGCTTCTAACGTTGTAATAGAAGAAGCACCGTCACCACCGCCACCACCACCACCGTCACCACCGCCACCACCACCACCGTCACCACCACCACCACCACCACCGCCACGGTGGCAGGCGTCACCGCCTCCACAAGCACAAGTTGGAAGAAGAGTCCTCCGCTACCGCTACTAAGGCTTCTGGCACCGAGGCTTCCCCAGTCTCGTCCGCCTCGGCTTCTGCTAGCGCGTCGGCTACACCTTCCGCTAACGTGAGTCTCTTCAGCTCTGACTTGAAATACAGATCCTGATTTTGGGTGACAGTAAATGTGTGGGCCTGTTGTAATGTAGTTCGAAAGTTATTTGTCGTTGTACGAAAATAACATAATATGCGTTGATGATCTAAAATGTGCGAAGAATCGAGAAAGTTCGTAATCTAAGCCGATGACTTCGAATGGTGCGCCAAGAGAGGCCGAGGTAGGCTCGGACATGGTTCTTATTTCGGAATGTGGCGCACGTTTACAGAAGAGGAAGTTGCTGCAAAATATGCCTGATCTGACTGAGTTTCGGTTGTATATCTTTTGCTGGAGCTTGTCTACTCCATATTCCTGATGCTCTGTACTCAAGGGACCCTGCCGGTTACTTCCATCCAAGGTATGCAGCTGTATGTAAGGTCTGAATATGGGTTACCTCGCTGTTAAGGGATGGCCCTTAGTAAGCCACAGTAAGTGCTAGATGGTCCAATAACGTGTTTCCAATGTTTCAACCTCGACTTGCAGAGATTTGCATACAGTGCCATACACACATGAGATGGGTAACTTCGATGATGATAATGATTACCAGCAAGTGGTCCATTGAGGAACAGGCTGGGATCCGTCTACATACAGTGGCCAGTTGTATGCTACGTATACTAACAATTAGGCAGCTTTGATCAGCCTCGGGCTTCTCACCTCCCGACCATCTTACTTAATGGCAATGTTTTCGATAGGAAACGTTTGAGATGTCTTTCTTCTTAAGCACTGACAAGCGTATGGATAATTCTTAACAGCATTTGCCAAATCCATTGGAAGACATAAAATCATTTAAAATGTAAATACGATGCCTCAGCTGTCTTTTGGTAAAATGGGGGAAGTCGGGGCTGCGGATCAAAGTGGGCGAAAGCATTGACGAATAACGGATATTGGTCAATTGGTCCCTGTAATGAATCGTTTAACCACTTGCGATGTTATGATAAATGGCAGGCCTCACTAGTGCATTATATGGGGCTCCGGCTTCGAATGGTACCGCAGTTTCAATAGCATTGATTTGTTCAGGCGTTAACCTAATATTCAGAGCCTCGATATTCGCATGTAACTGCTCGACTTTTCGACCACCGACGATCGGAAATACGAATGGGGCTTTATGAAGTGTATAGGCGATAGCAACTGCAGAATGCAGATGTCACAAAAGGCGTTAAAAGTGAATAGTTGATCAATAAATTACCTGCTGTAACGTGCTTGGTGCCGACCTCTGCAGCGATTTTCTCTAGAACGGCGCACATCTCTTCTCAGTCTCGTTCCTTTCCCAGGTTGGGCTGAAACCTGCACGCCGTTTTCCCCTGATTCTCGGCGCCTATTCTCTTCCTCGTCTGACCTGATTTTTCCGGCAGCGAGGACGTTCCAGAAAGCAAGTGCAATGCCTAAACGTGCAGATTATTCAGTGAAAGTTTATGGTGATCAATTAGAAGTAGGTGACACCTTCATGTTGGCACATGGGGATGATCTCGCGTTCGAGGTCTCGCTGCAATACGGAATAAGGGCCCTGATAAATGACAAACGGAGTCTTCCCATATGCCTTGGCATAGTCGTTGCATTTCATCACGAACCAAGCAGGGGCGTTGGAAATCCCCTAGAGCATCGATCAGCGCTAAGATAAATAAAGGATAAAACACATGGCCGTACGAGATACAAGACTGTCCCTTGCTGAACGAGCGCATGGAGCCCGTCCATAATTTCCTCGGCTGAGGTATGGTTGTCCGGGAAATGGACGTAGAGGACGTCAATGTAGGTTGTCCGCAGCCTTTTCAGGCTGACCTCCAGGGAGAGCTTGAGTGACTTCAAATTATTGCCGACAAAATTGGCTTGATTGACTTTGTTCTCATTTGCGCGAAAGGGAGTGCTAGGTATACTATGAAATAAAAATGATCAGCGAAAGTAGCTTTAAACTTTGAGGCAATATGCAAAAAACCTTCGTGCCACGACTATCTGATCACGGTTCCTCGTGTCTCCATCCATTCGCCAATATATTCCTCTGAAGCCCCATCTTGACTAATGAAAATTATGAGGCAGTTAGCCAAGAGCCAAAGCAAATGCAAAGTTCTTACTAGGTGTTTGCTGTGTCAATGAAGTTGCCGCCAGCTTCGAAAAAGGCATCAAGGAGCTTGAAGGAAGACTCTTTGTTCATCTCCGCAAACCCAAACGGGGTCCATCTGTCCCCAATGCTCATAGCTCCCAATTGCAGGGGAGAGACATGAATAGCGCCCGAGGAGCAAGCTGGCGGTAACGAGCTAGCTTGGTCGGAGGAGGAGCAGGCTGTGGAAAGAAGGACATGATAGTATGCTAAGTTGTGCCTTGAAGTTGGAGTAAAATCCCTGCAGGTCGTCTCTAGGCATTGGAATCATTGCTTTTATATGTAATTCATTCCCCCATCATGGGGAAGCTGTTTCAATTTGCGATGAGCGCAGCGTGCAACTGCCGACTTGGTTGTTTTATTCATGAAGCGGGTCTGTGGATTATAGCGGTCTTTTGATCATTCCGTTTGGAATTGAGGGGCCCTTATCTAAATAACAGAATTTAATCAGTCATCTTTAAGCCTTGGGCATCCACGTGTCATCCTCAGCACCTGCGGCCC
>JADNYJ010000808.1:0-12628 GCA_015501075.1 Gymnopilus junonius | reverse complement strand
ATACAGTCCGCACCTTAGCGCATTGTGGGGCGGTCATGAAGGCAGCAGAGCGAGGGTGAGGAGTTGCTCCTTTGGAAAAGGGCGCACTCCGAAGGGAGCGCACTGGATGGGTGTCCGAGAGGGCCACCATACGCAGAACACCTACTGTGGCAGCACGTTTCAAGACTAAGTTGATAGGGACCAGGCCAGCGAGGGCCTCGATCCCTCCCATTGGGGAGGTGCGGAATGCACCAGTAATCCAGAGCGCAGCATGGCGTTGCATGCTGGTCAGTAATTTGATGGTCCCCTGGCACTTAGCGCCCTGGAAGAACCACAGTCGGAGGCCGTATGTTGCAATAGGCAACACACAAGACCTGTAAAGCAGACGCTTTTGCATGGGCGTGAGCCCCCTAGATGAGTTACCAAGCATCCTCATCACCCTGACGGTGGTGAAGGACTTGGTGGAGTAATACCGGACATGTTCATGAAATGTCAATTTCCAGTCAAAGAAGAAACCCAAGTACTGCCAGAACGGCTTGGGCATCAAACATTTGTCACGGGTGTAGGGAGCATACCCTAGATCCATGGATGGATTAAACTCCAAATGAGAGCGATCAAAATGGAATAACTCCGTTTTGTCATGCTCAAGAGTGAGGGCGAACTTTGTGAAGAGTTCGAAGATTACTGCATAGGACCTTTTCAGGGCTATGCAGTTGGCATCGAGGGTCTTTGACTGCACAATAAGGGTGCCATCATCAACGTAAGAGAGCAGAGTGGTGTCAGAAACCGACTCATTCCGCATGAAAAGTTTCAGCACTGGTGCGAGGAAGAGTGCCAACAGGACTGGGGACAAAGCAGAGCCCTGCCCCACCCCGACATCAGCTTGGCGGGGGTCAGATTGAAAACCGTTCCAGGCATAAGACGTGGAACGGCCAACTAGGTATGATGAAAAGAATTCCACCACGTTAGGAGGGAAGCCCTGCTTCCTAAGGATCGCAATCAACACTTCGTGATTGAGGGAAGGGAAGAACTGTGCCATGTCAAAGGCGATGACACTGGTCTTTAAGCTGCGAGCCCACCCGCACGCACCAAGTGTGTGAGGAGCAAGCCCGCATCCTCGGTGGAGCGCTGCCGCACTCCACTGAGTTGATTAGGGTGAAAGATATCATGCTTGACAGCATCGAATTGAATGCAGTTGGAAAGCATTTTCTCAACCAATTTGCCAAGGGTGTTCAGGAGCACAATGGGCCTGAATGCCTTAGGCGTGGAATATGAGGGCTTGTTCGGTTTCGGAATGATCACTGACAAGGACTCCTTAAAGTGAGTCGGCCAATACCCAACCCGAAGGCAGGCATTAGCTAACTGCATGAACACCTGAAGACAGTGTTCATTGCAAATAATCGCCTTGAGGTGTGACCACTTAATATGATCAGGCCCCGGCGCTGAGTTGTTAGAGCAGGATGCCAAGGCCTCCCTCAATTCTAACAGTGAAAAGGTGGTCCACTCTTGCACTTCCATATCAGGAAGGGAGGTGAGACCACTAATGTCATACATTCGGTCAGAGGCTGAATTGTACATGCCATGAAGGGCATCCCAGAGGGAGGGCATATCATGGCAAGGCTGTCCATTGAATTGGATAGCCTCAGAAGGCAGTAACTTGCGCTGCTGGATCCAATTCATGAGATCCCAGGGGCGCTTGTTGGTGGTAGCAACTTCAGTGATGCATTCATCAAAGAACTTGCTTTAGCAGCTTTGACAGCTCTGCGGAAAATTTTATGGTTATCGCGTGAGTTATCCGCTGATAGCATCGAAGGAATCCTCACAAGAGTCATCCCACCAAGGACGGGAGTGAGGGGAAATACGAATCTTCTTGGAATACTTTTGCCAAGCATCCAAGAAAGCAGAGGCCACATCCGAAGACACAGCCTCCACCTGATCGGGGTGATGATAGGCGCAAAGGGATCAATACCTTTAAGCTTCTCAATGATGGACAACACGAAGTCATCCAATTGATCCAGTGGCAGTGAGCGCATCGGAACAGTTGCTGCTGCTGGAGCGACAGAAATAGAGCAGGCCAGCGGAACATGGTCCGATGGCCCGCGCCATAGTTCTCCTGCCGAGTGCCTGCAGACAGCTCCTCGGTAGGTTGAACGAAGATGAGGTCGATGACTGACTCTCGAAGTGATGGGTTGCCAGGGATGTGGGTGGGACCCGGATTGACTGGGAGAGAAAGCATCAGTCCCAGCATAACTGCCGTGTTCAGCAGGTTATTGGCTGTCGTCCGATGATGCAGACACCAGGGTCCCACTTATTTGAATGACAGTTGAAATCACCCCCCATGTAATGGAACATTGGGAGAAAGTCGGCCTGCTCGGTGAGCAAGTCGATAGCTGTGTGCTTGTCATCAGAATACACGTTCAGTAAGTTGACAATGGTGTCCCCTGTAAACAGAGAAACCGCCATGATGTGCGGTGATCTATGAGATCATGTCGCATGGCAGGGTGCCAGGGGTTCAGCCTCATCGAAATGTAGGTCAGAATGTGTGGCCGGAGCCCAGTGGGATCAGGCCGAACCATTACCTTCCAATCAGGGTGGTTCGGTGCACCAATAACTGCCTCACCTTCGGGATCTCTCGAAGAGGAGCACATCGTATCTCACGCCAGGGTGGCTCTTGCAAGAAAATAACGTCAAAAGAGTCTTTTAGATGGTCGAGAAGTACATCGATATGACCATAATTCTGGTTACAATTGTACGAGATAATTCTAACGTCCTCCTTTCTTCTCATTATCGAGCTAGGGAGGGACGTTAGATCAAGGTCGGAGTGCGCATTATCATGTACCTCGCGGTATTTGCGACGATCCAATCATGATCGAAGCGGTGTTCCCAGAACTTGCAGTTGCATCCTGTGGCAGGGTGCTCCCCCGGCAATTGGGGCAGCGGGCCTTGTGGGGGCATGGCTCACCAGCTGGAGTGGGGTGGCGCATACCATCCGAATCCGGCGAGGCCGGTTGCAGCAAGGTGCGAGGCGCGATGCTCATCAGTGGCGTGAGGCCCGCCACACCGCGCGCACGGCGCTGGTGGGCCCTACAATCCTTGGTGAGATGACCCCATGCTGGCAGCGCTGGCACATGGGGACACCTCATCGGGCGGCAGCTGGCTTTACATAAAGCAGCTCGTCCTTGTAGCGAAAAGCTTTGTTGATAAGCATCTTCGCAGGTTCGTCCAGTCTGGGAGTCCCAGATCTCAAAGTAGCAGTCAAACTTAGAGCTCTTTGCTGATTGACATACGAGGCAGCATGCCCGCAAAAGGAATGCCCGAGAAGAGAGGGGCCCTTTCGAGCACTCTCTCAATGTCAGCGATGGTGGTGGGAGTCCTCTGGAAGACATCCGTATAATAGGGAACATCCAAAACCTTCAGGAAGGCTTTGGACATCGGCAGTCCGACCCAGGTGTCATCTCCTTATTAGCATCGGAGGTGCCTGGACAATTATAGATCGCACCCCGAAGGAGCATAAGCTCATCAGTCATGGGTACGTGATTGGTGTGCAGGGCCCACCCGCGATAGGCGGGCTCCGCAGAGGTGATCCGAATATCGAATCGGTCGAGGGCCATCATCCGGTTGATCTCATCAACCAGCGTAGCGAGGATGACATTCATCGGCGCATGGTCGTTGAACACCATGAGAACTTGGCGGCACGTAGGGCCAGCCGTGACGTAGTCCAGCCCTTTAGACTTGGCTGGGGTAGAGGGTCTAGTCGGGCCCTGGAGGGACCGGACCGGGGTCTGGGCCTGGGCCTGAAGGGCCCGGGTCCAGGTTTGTGGTGCCATTTGAGCGACGCCACTCAAAATAGCGATTAGTAAGCGACCCGGGTCGAGGACCCCGGAACTGGTGTCCGGAGTTTCGAGGCGAAGGAGCGCTTGGGATGAGAGGAGAGGGGAATGGGAGGGGCCCTGGAGGGGGCGGCCTCTGATATTGGACCAGCTTGGCCTTCTGTTTGCGAGGCTGAAGCTTGGAGCAAGCAGGAGTGGGAGCGGGGCCTTGGGAGGCTCCGCAGGGTCGCTGGAGGGCCAGTCTGCTTTGGAGGGGCGGACTGGGAAGATGAAGGCTCAGGCTGAGCGGGAGGAGCAACCCCCCCTTCTCGAGTCTTCGCTAGGTCTCGATACATGAGGTCGCTAGGGAACTATCAGAATCGATAAGGTTGCGGATGACTGACCATCTAAGAGATGGCGATCGTGCACTGACACCCGTGGCCTCCTTGGCCCAAGGGGAAGTATTGATCGATTCACTATCTAGTGAAGAGACGACATAATCAGAGCGATCAGCCCCTGATAAAGTAGAAGGGCCGTTGGTCATCATGAATGAACCAATGGTCTTCAGTGACTCCGCCACAGCAACCCAGTCCCCCTCCGATCCTGTGAGGGAAAGGGCAGTAGGCTGCGGCTCTGGAGAAGGCTTGGGAGAGGAAAACGAACGGTATCATCATCCTCCCCCATGGAAACATGGGGGACGAAGCCCTCGAAGCAATGGGAGTAGTGGCCCATGAGTGGATCGCTGACCGAGACTCAGTCTCCTCCCGCTCGCGAGGAGCGGGGGTGGCTGAAGCATATCTCTCTCGAACGGATCGAGAGGACGAAGAACCCTCAGGGGTTGGAGATTTGGTGCTCGAAGCTCCGACGGGTGGAATACGCCCGCCAGAGGCAGAAAGGGTGGGGCGCTTGGGCGCGGACGATGATGATCGTCGGCCATCGACTTGCACTAAAGGTGCGTACACACTCGAATAACTGTAAACAGCTATCCAAGAACCAGATCGCAGGTTGTGGAGAAAATTGCGGTGTTGCGAGGTATGACGTTTTGCGATGGTGGTGGTCTGTGGGAAAGAAGGATGTTAGCGACATCTATCAGCATGCTGCATGTATACTGCAGCAAGAGGAAGCTGACGTGCTGCATACTGCCTTCCATATCGATGCGATAACTTCAGATGCCATTCCTATCCTGTCTGCTTTAGAACATGAGGTCGAGATGGGGAATATAGCATTGCCAACTCAGTGGTTACATGAGAGCGTGAGGTTATTGGGAAAGTTAGTGATTGGACTGCAGTCTCAAGCTTGGCTTAGTGAAATAGGGTGTGCCATTATATCAGTCATTAAATTTTAGAAGAAATTAAATATTGCAATCCAGTGATGAGAAAAGCATAGAAATACCTGAACTCGTATCCCTGTTCGAGTCAGGAAAGCGTGGACAACCAAGGAAAGAAATCAACCTTGAATTTCTCTGTCAGGCCGTATCTACTCAACGCGAAATTCAGCTCAAAGACCTTGCATCTCTCCTTGGAGTTCACTGGAACACCCTTAGAGCATACATGAAAAGGAAGAATGTCATGAAGCAATACTCCGACCTCAGCAATGAAGATCTAGACATTCTTCTCCGTACATTCAAGGAAAAAAAGCCTGACTCAGGTCTACGATATGTCATTGGATTTCTCCATAAACACGGCCTGCGTGTCAAGCAGCGAAGAGTCATTTCCTCTCTTAAACGGATTGACGGACTAGGTCGTACTCTCCAAGATCGAAAAATTATCAAGAGAGTCAAGTATTCAGTCAAGTGCCCAAATGCACTTTGGCATCTCAATGGACACCATAAATTAATTCGGTGGGGTATTGTTCTTCATGGGTTTGTTGATGGATTCAGCCGAACAGTTTGTAAAAGTTACCTGGCAATTTTCTTTATTGAAACAAAATTTATAGATAACTGCTCTATGTGCCAGTACAAATAACCATGCCGTGACAGTCCTCGATCTTTTTCTGGATGCGATCGACGAATATGGCATGCCTTCAAGACTTCGAGGTGATCGAGGCGGAGAGAATATGGCCTGTGCAATCTACATGGTCATGAGACGAGGTCCTAAGAGAGCTAGTTTCATGTGGGGATCATGAGTGACCAGTCAATAATGTCTTCATCTGCTGATTTACTGTTCTGCCCTCAGGTCAACATGTAATACTCACATTGAAAGACTTTGGGTTGAAGTTGGGACCCATTTTGCTCGACGATGGAGGGCATTTTTTATTCGCCTCGAACGGCTTCATCTCCTTGATGTAGGAAATTCGACACATCTCTGGCTCCTCCACAATCTCTTCCTCAGAAGTATCAACAAGGATTGCGAGGACTTCAAAGAGACTTGGAATAACCACCCCATAACACATGCCAGGAGTCCCAATGTGAGTAGCAAGGCTGTATTAATAGTTGCAAAGATTAATAGACTCCATCAGGATATGCGATTCATGGGACAGAACCGCTTCGGAATTTACAAAGATGATTGTGAAGATGTCCATCCAAAAACTATTGATGAATTTTATGGAGCCGACCGAAAAGAGAAAGCTCCGAATGCGAGTGACAACCTGACAGTTGAAGACCTCACCTCAAAAATTCACAGTGGACAAAATCCTCAAATACGGCATGAAGGCGTCGATGTCACTCCAGGATCTGATCCATTCCCATCACCGGAGATCGAAGAGCAATTCTACAATGTGCTGGGTAACGTCATTCAATCGGATGTGATTCTGGCTGGATTTGGCTTATTGCAGAATGAATGGGAGGACGGTGAATATCCATCAACTGAAGTACTCAAGATCGGTGTACAGCACGGAAGGAAGTTGAGGTCGAGTTACGCGACCCTCTCTGGTACCAGAGAGCAGTACTATGGGGACAAGCATTGTGTGTTCTGCAACAATTTTATGAAGCGAACATCCTGTAGTTATTTTACGTAGGTTTGGAGAACAAAGTGACTCGACTCTAGATGCAGACTCGGACATACAGCCTTGATTTCATTTTTGAGGAACACGAGGAAAACATCTGTCTGAATAAAAATGCCCCACCAGGCCTGTACAGTCATCATTCCTCTCTCCTTCCTCTCTCCTTCCTTGCTCCTTTCCCTCTGCTGCCATGGACGCAAGGCCTATGTGTCGAGGCCTTGGTCAGGATGGATCGTCTTGTGATTGTGAAGCATTCTTGGCTCCACAGAACCACGATGGAAAGTCGCCCCTGCATTGTCTCGAATGCCATCATGGCCCTAGCAAGCATCCTGCTCCGTCTCAGGCAGCTTTAACTCCTGGTTCTGCTTCCCAAAACAGCATCTCTGTATCAAAGGAAAATGTCCTCTCCATCTTGAGCAGACTGTTCGGTCAGGTACTACAAAGACTAGTGGCCAAAACTCGGCTTTGGGCTCTGGTTCTGTTTGCTTTACTAGTACCAAGAGGAAGGCCGTTGATAAAGACCAAGCTCATGATGAATCTTTGCAAGGCTTCTGTCCGAAGTCCAACAAGTCCAACAAGCCAAAGGAAAAAGTAAGTTCATCGTCTAACACATTGATGCCTCAACTAATGTAAGTAATTTTCAGTCTGTTGATGATGCTGCTCATCGCCGAGTTGGCTGGATTGCCATCCTTACATGCAGACTGAAAGGTGATGGATCCTTACCATCCTCAGCTACCATCTCCAAGGCAACAATTCCTGAGCTCCAAAGTGCTGGTTGTGCAAAGGTTGGCGATATCATCTTCTCTGAGAAGTGGACATATGAGGAATGTACATCTTACTTCCAGAAGATTTTCCCAAAGCCCTTCGCATACATACTTGATGCCCAAAGTTCCAAGAGAATGAGAATCTCTGTCGCTTCAGCTGCAAAACCACCTTGGGCACTCATCACTCAAGAGAGCCGCAAACTCAAGCTGGTCACTAAAGAACAACTGGTGGACAAGATCTCTGGTTCTACCGGTGTGGAAAAATCGTGGAATTGAGGAGACACACATAATAATTGGTATGATTTGGTTAACGTCCTCTTTACATGGGTCTAGGTGAATCTGATGAACAATTTAGTCTTGCAAAAACCTATTCCTTCAGGCGTCCTTGAATCCTGGAAACCAATCAAGTCCATCGAGATGCCATCTTCAGATGTCGCAATGTCAGACATGGACATTGTACAGGATGAGCAGAGTTCCGTCAAGGTGGAAAGCGATGTCGAGATCGACGATACACATTCCCGTGAAGGTGACAGCAGTGGGTACCTCCAAATTATACCTGATATACAAAGTGACATATATTTACATAGATGCTGAAGACTCTGACTGCTCCGATGAGGTCGTCATTCTTCCCCAGACTGGCAAGCATAAGAAAGTCCATGACTCTTCCATGGATGAGACACCTCCGACAAAGAAACAGAAGCTTGGTAGGCTCTAAGACACCTGATTCATTCTTTCTCTCACCGGCGTCGACCAGACCACATTGGCAAGGGTAAGGGTGCCACTCAAAATACACCAGTTCCCAAGAGTAAGTCTAATCTATTTCTAAATGCCCATTGTACAATTGTCCCTGACTACTCATGTCTCGCAGCTGTGAAGTCCCTTAGCAACAGCGCTCCTACCAGGCAGCATGCCGACTCTAGGAGGACTTCTATGTCATCCACCGAAATTGCGGCATCCAAGGAAGGGACTTCATGCTTGAACTGTTCATCGTGCAAGGCTGTTTCTCGTGTTCGGCATGTCATTGAACCGGAAGAAGATACGAAATGCTGGGATGAGTTTTTCGGAAATAAGTCAAACCAAAAGCAATTTCTCAATCCTTGGGATCCTACTTATGAGCTGCTTTTCATCTTTCTCTAGTGATTCCAAAGTATAGCACTTGATCTGACAGATACTGCTTCATTCCTTCGATGTCCGCTTCGGAATATCTTCTATCACTTCATAATTACTCTCATTTACCATTCCTCTCATTTTAATGCACGTTCTTTTAGTCTAGATCCACGTCTTAATAGTCATTCTATAGCCTTCTAGCTTGAATATCATGTTGATACTTGTGGTAGACAGTCAAATAGTCTATATTATCTATCTACAGAGTACATACAACAAGTTTATTGCTGGGATTGACAACCTACACCATGAAATAGTGTCGAATCCATGTGAGCCCGCTGAATGAGTGGGAGGGGAAGACACGTGGGAAGTGTGTTAGAAGGACTGAAGTCCAGAGTTAAGAACTAAATAAATACAAGGAGAAACTATGTACTACTCACCTGAAGTCCAGAGTTAAGAACTAAGGACTTCAGGAGGACTTAGCTACAATGTAACTACTCTGTGACATGTAACATATCATGTGAGAGTCACTCTAACATACCCCCATGACTGAACATGTCTCTAAGTCTACAAACAAGAGAGAAAGAGAAAAACAAGACAAGAAAAGATCTAAGATAACACACCCATTGATTCTCTGCAAAAGTGAACTTTGGGAGCAGGGAGAGACTTTGTCAAAGAGTCTGCAATCATCCTGAATCAATGCAGTCACCATGTGAAGCATCAGTGTACATTACAAAGGGCTCAGACATCGAATTGGTGCCAGAGTAAGTCAGCTTGTACTCCAAAGTTCCTTTGATATAGCGAAGCAGGTGTTTGAGAGCCTGCCAGTGCTTGAAACCAGGATTGGAGTTGTAGCGAGCCAAATAGCCTACAGAGTAAGCAATATCAGGTCGAGTCATGGTGGCCAAATACTGAAGAGTAGGGCTGCGCACCGTACCGTACCGTAATTACCCCCCGTATAAAATTTTGATCCTGGATCCTCGCAACCAAAATTCCTGATTTGGCCGCCACATTTTCAAATTTGGTCAATGACTACGTGCTCTTTGGACCCAAAGTTGCCGAATGGCAAAGGATTGGGAATTTGCGCCAAAATAAGACCGGCTTTCCAAAAGTGTACCCATATTTGTTACCCCGTAAAGCCACCCGTAAGGACGAACCGTATTTTGCATCCCTCACCTCACCGAATCACATTTGCTCCCAAATTTTTTCAAGGCCAAACGGGGCGTTCTGGGAGAGTCTCCAAGGACATTTTCCATGAGCTGAAACTGTTTTGAACTCTTGCAAATCGCTCATTTTGAAAAACACCCGTAAATACGGTGCACAGCCCTACTGAAGAGAGCCAACTGCAGACAGGTAAGGAATGGTTGCCATTTCTTGTTCCTCCTCAGGAGTGGAAGGGGACATAGAATGAGAAAGTTGGAGCTTGGGAGGAAGAGGGGTTTTGACAGGATGACATTTAGACATACCATACTTCTCAAGCATGTCCAGGATGAACTGGCACTGGTGGAGTGTTATAGTGTGCTTGGGGCGGTCTCTGCCAATGCCAATACCTAGTAGGAACCGAGTTGGGCCTAAATTGCGACATTTGAAGTAGGAAGAGAGTTGGGCAATGGTGGACTCAATAGCAGACTGGGATTTTGAAGCAAGGGTGATATCATCAATGTAGATAGGCATAATGATGTGAACTTCAGAGTTGGAGTAGATATAGACAGATCTATCAGCTTGAATTCACTTGAAGCCCATTTCCTCCAAAACTCCATGTAACTTCTTGTTCCACTGTCTGGCTGCCTGTTTGAGTCCATAGAGCGATTTGCGAAGTCTGCAGACTGCATTGGGTCCTCCTAGATGAAAGCCTTCAGGTTGCTTCATATAAATCTCCTCATCCAAGTCACCATTGGGAAAGGCAGAGGTGATGTCAAGAGAGTGGAGTTCTAGATCCTCAATGGCTGCCAATGCTAAAATCAAGTGCAGCATTGCAGGGCAGAAGGTAGGTGCAAAGATCTCATTGTAGTCGATTCCTGGATGTTGTGAGTACCCTTTGGCAACAATTCGTGCTTTGAATCACTCAATTGAACCATCAGCATTGTGTTTGACTTTGAATACCCAACCAGATCCAATTGCCTTTTGACCTTCAGGAAGATCCATAATTTCCCAAGTGTTATTCTCAACCAAGGAGTTGTACTCCTGTGTTGCAGCTTCACGCCATTGAGCTCCCAGAGGTGTCTTTAGTGCATGTGTGAAGGAACGAGGTGTAGCATCATTTCCAGCAGCCAGAGCACCTTCTAAATCATCTTCATCATCTTCTGCCTCTTCAATTGCTTTAGAGAGCGGTTTGATCTTCCACCATTCACCAGGGGGTCTAATAACACGAGTAGTGCCCTAAGTGGCTGTGGAGTTGCAGGAGGCTGTATCTGAGCAGGAGGTGGTGGAGGCGAAGGAGTGCGAGGTGGTGGAGGGATTTCTGGACTAGGAGTGCGCTCAGGTGGTAATTTGGGAACTGGATCAACTTGGGGCTCATCTGGCTTCATATTTGTATCCAAATCATCATCCTCCCCCAGACCTCGAGTGGTGGTGCAAGGGTGCAGGAACAGCATTAGGAGCAGGGAGAACCAGTGGGAGAGGTGAACCAGATGATTTGAAACCAGGACCAATGCCAGGAAATGACCTTTCATCAAACTCAGCTCTTTCAGAGATGATAAACTTCTTTGTGGTTGGATTGTAGAACTGCCAGCCTTTGTATCCAGTAGGGTAGCCCACAAAGATGCACTTCTCCATGTGAGGTCCAAGAGGGGTTCGCTTGTCCTTCTGAATAAAGACATAGGCTAAGCATCCCCAAACTCTGAAATGTGAAATGTCTGGTTTCTGGTGGTTCCAGGCTTCATAAGGTGTTGAATCTGATAGAGTGGATGTAGGGATGCGATTCCAGACATGTATCATTGTTGCGAGTGCATAGGCCAGAACCAAAGGGGCAGGCCAGCTTCAAAGAGCATTGCTGAGATATCATCAGACATAGTTCTGTTTGCTCTCTCTGCTACTCCATTCTGTTGTGGCCTATTCCTGGTGCTGTGTGCCTAATTATCCCACAACTGTCTGTAAATGGATAAACTCCTTAGACATGTATTCCCCAGCTTTATCATCCTGTAATGCTTTGATTTTTGCATCCAATTGGTTCTCTGCCCATGCTTTGAACTGTTTGAAGGCTGTAAATGTTTCGCTCTTTCACTTTAGAAGGTAGGCAGCTCGGAGTGAAGTGCAGTCATCAATATAAGTGACCCAGTATCTATAGCCCTCAGGAGTTGGAGTATGAATGGGGCCATGCAGATCTGAGTGTACAAGCTCTAGAGGCTTGGTAGCTCTGCTGGGTGAAGTTGGGAAAGGATTGGAATGCATCTTGCCTGCTAAACAAGGCTCACAAACTAAGTCAGGCTTTTCCTTCAAATCCAGAGTCATTCCAGTCACCAGACCATTTCTGTGCATCTTAGAGATGTCTGCATGATTGTGGTGACAACAGCGACAATGCCAGAGTGTAGGAGTGAGTGGTAGCATCGAAACCCAGTGTGCAGACTCTTGACTAAGTGCGGTGCATCCTCCCAGAATTGCAGAGTTGTTGGACTTCAAGGGAGCACAGAATAGGGTCTCATTTTGCAGATTGAAGGCCATTTGCTCTGAATTGATGTGAATCTCAAAGCCCTTTACTCTGACAAGGTATAGGCATGAGAGAAGGTTTGATTGAAGTGCTTTTTTTTTTTTAAAAAATCAAGGATTTATATACCAGTGCGCGAAAGCAGTCCGGTCGCAGATATACATACACCCAAAGTAATCTACCATTAAACTATGCCTAGTGCGAGACTGGCTCCCGCGGGCCAACTTAGGACCACAAAACAGTGGGCCCATACTCTCATTGATGCCCGACTGAAGGGAGGGGTCCAACAAAGTGATGGAAGGGCACTGGAAGGGGGCCCGCCAGCCAATTTGATTGAAGTGCTGGTACATGAAGGACTCTAGAAAACTCTACTGGATGCATTGCCTGAC
>JADNYJ010000807.1:0-12628 GCA_015501075.1 Gymnopilus junonius | reverse complement strand
GCCACAGAAGTCCAAGCGTATTGAGAGCCATCTGCCATTTCCAAACCATTAGAACTGGGGCGAATTGGTGCAGTGAAAACATTACCTCTGGTTAGTGACAGTGAGGACCAAAGCACGATTTTCAAGGTCGATGTAATACGCATTATCCTTGAGGAATCTTGGTATTTCCCCATATGTTCTTAGAGTAGGCAAGCCTTTGGTAAGGTCAGGAATGTCAAAGAAAGAGGGCTGACAAATTAGATACCTGTCAAAGATTCCGAGAAATGCGAATATAGCAAGGATCGTAACATTGAATCTAAGAAGCTTTTATGTCAGAACATTGCAAGCTGTCGCTGAAGTTGCGCAAACACGTGCCTAATCGCTTCACTTCTCTTGCACTCGCCCTGTAGAACGACGCGAAATACTGATACCCAAGGGATACGACGACAGCTACGATGACTACATAGAGTCAGTTGGTTAGGTTGACACTCAGGCGAAGTGAAACTCACTGAAGTAGTGCTCAACGACAGTAATAATGACAACAGAGCCAATGACATTGGAAATCGTCAACACAACTAGATGGTACGTCAGAAAAAATAACGAACTTCAGAGAGGAAAATACGGACGCATGCGGAGTGAAACTAATTGAATAGAAAATAGTCAGCATGTTGTGTGCTAAAAAAAATGGAACCGACCTGGAAGCTGAGTGTCGATGTCTGTGCACAACAAGTCAGCAATACAAGTAACCGAGTTGCAGTAAGACAATCACTATCGATGTCCTTTCCAAAGACGCTGAGTATACGTCCCATAGGCTATAATATGGAAAAAAGCTCTAATAAGGGATCAAGTCCGATCTTTCAGATAAGGCTTACCGTAGTATCGAAGAAGAACATAGGCGCATGGAAGACATTGGTGATCCCATCATGGTGGAGGTTTTGCGAAACAAAGTACGAGAATACATCGGTGCAGCATCCCCTAAAAAAGGTATTTACATGTGAGTGCAAAGAGAGATAAGTAGACGCACAGTAAAAATGTTGAAATAGCTTGCGAGACTCCCAATATGGCGTACAAAGTTTGATAGAATGAAAACGAGCGATGGAAGAAACTGGGAGGACGTTAGTATCTATATTGGAAGCGACTGTGATGACTGACTTTTCTTGCCACCATACTAGAGTATATGAACTGACAAGCTGGCTTCCTTGCATCATGAGAATGATCACAACGAGAAGTGGAGCCATGAGATAGCCATGTCCAGCTAAGAGATAAGCCTTGTATACTGACAATCACAAGAGTGGGATAAGTAGTTGGCGGCGCAATAGCTACTTGGCAATTACCTGCCGAAGAGATAGAACCGGTCGACCGATGCTCCTTTACGATGAGCTTGCCTTCTAATTTGCCTGTGCCAACCGCTAGACGTGTTGCCGATACCAATCTGACCTTCACTCGGTCGTTGGATAGTGCGACATCCTGCGGTTCTTGCGACTGATCATTCTCATTGCCACCGAACTCCTTGTCCAGTCTAGCAAACTCTCCTTTTGCATCAATGAGTTCCCGATACGTCCCCATCTCTGCTATACGCCCCTCGCGCATCGTGTAAATATAATCGCATTGCGACAGGAAATGCAATGCATGCGTCACAAATATCACAGTTTTGCCTTGATTGCGCAGAGCACCCAATACAGCATCACGAAAGAGAGCCTTCCCGACATGAGCATCCACTAGATAGAGGTTAATTCATGAAAAATCAACGAGAAGAGAAAAAGAAACTTACCGGCTGATAATGGATCGTCCATTATAATGACGTCGGCATTGTAATAAAGAGCTCGGGCGACGTTGATCTACAGAATACGTGAGGTCTGCATTTATCCAACACAGGAGCAGATATTACTCTTTGCTTCTGGCCACCACTTAGATTTACGCCTTTCTCGCCAATCTACGCAAGTCAACATGAACATCATTGCATAGAAGAAAGGAAAATAATCACCTCCGTCAGGTCGCCGTCCGCTAGCAATTCTAGATCGTGCACAAGCGATGCCTGTTCGATAACGCGCCAGTATCTTTCTTCGTCGTAGGGTTGTCCAAATGCAATGTTGTCGCGCTTCAGGTCATGAGATGCAATCTGGAACAAGAGGAAGCCCAATACTCACCACAGTTGCATTTTGAATCCAAGCTGTCTGAGGGCAGTATGCTACCCGCCCTCCAAATGAGACTGTGCCACTGACTCTCCTCATTTCTCCAACGAGGCCCAGGAGAAGACTTGATTTTCCAGAACCCACGCGACCGACGATAGCTATCAACGACCCACGCTGGACATGCATATCGACATTTTCAACTCTGAACGGCGCAAGAGAATCTGACTGGGGCATTTCACTATTTTTGTCTTCGTTCACGCATGCCGCTTCCCATTCAAAGGTAGCTTCTCCACCTGAAGGCCCCATTTCAGGTCCTTCTCTACGTGAAGGTTCTCGCCAGTTCTGATCTCCGCGTTAAACACATGTTGCAGTCGAGCTAAGGCACTTCGAGCATCAGAAGCCGCCGATAAAGCTCTGGGTAAAAACATCATAGGTTGGCGAAGTAACTGTGTACTGGTCAGAAAATAGTTGGAGAAAAAACATGTTCACTTGCTTGGAATAAACTCAGAGATGCAAATATTATCGCGACATCGAAACCAGGAGTTACATGGGTATATGTAACGAAGGCAAGAGTGGCAGCTAAAACAGGGATGGAAAAGGCGAAGGCAACACTTTCCATAGACAGTCGGCAACAACAAAGGTTTAGAAACGAGAGAGGCTTACTTGGCGGACTGAGATACGAGGATGCTTTTGATACCACTAAGCTCGTTCCCTCTCATGCGATAAATGCCTAAGGAGCTTTGGTGAGTTGAAAATACATAAAAGATAATGTGGCTTACGGTTTAAAAATGGCATTTCGTAAGAAAAATACTTTACGACACGCATAGATCCTACGGGGCAGATTTCAGAGACTACAGACCAGGATGCGTATATTGCCTTACCAAGGACTTCCAGTAACGTCTTCGCCCTTTGATCAGTGTATTTCATAGACCTCTTCCTAATCTGAAATTGCTGCACCATGGCGCGCTCTTGCAATGGCGCAATTGAAAGGAAAAGACCGAATCCAGCCAGTGCCGATGGTCCGAGCTTGACTAAGGCATGAACATACTGATCAATAGAAGAAGGGAGTGACGCACTTGGAAAAGCAATATGATAAGGCAGACAGTAATCTGTATGGGTGCAGTCCAGACTAATGTGTGCGGGTTAATCACGGAGTACAATAATTGTGAAGGCAGACATACCAGCGTGCTAAATGATACATTGGTAAGTATGGCGACGGAGTATAGAAACCTCTGACTTACAAACCACTGTGCACACGCATCAATTCGACTAACCTGGGACTATATTAAATGGCGTAGAGAAGTCACGGCTAAGAACCTACATCAGTCGATATGTGATTAACAAGGTCGGCATTTGTTATCTTTGTCCGCGCACGGCCAGTCATATTCACTCCGCGTTTGTAAATTGACTTAATAAGGGTAGCACGAGCCAAAACTCCTGTTATCATCGAACGCCAGAAGAACTAGACGGCATTGTCAACATCTGTCTGCAGATAGAGAGTTCTAAAGGAACCTGGTGTTGACCGATACTAGCCGACATTGTCAGGAAAAATAGACCTATGGCCATTGCAATGCCAACTCCCACATTAGGCACAGGATCGTGGCTTAGCTTTGCAGCCTCCCTCTTCTTTGCGAAGTTGATTATTGCCTAAGAGACTTCAGTTGTGCCTCCACTGGTCGTCCTCAAGAAAAAAGTGTACCTTGATTAAAATTGGTCCCATAAGTTGAGACGTGTCTCCAAAAACCTGCGAAACCGTTGTAGGTGTAAATCGAGGATGCAGTCTGCAAACTAACCTTAAATATTCCTCCAGTCCAAAAGAAAAATCCGATGGTGTCATTGAGGGCAAGTGCAATGCTAGGGGCCCTGCGTCCATCAATCTCTCGCCATTTCTTCTCCAGCTCCTTCCTCCTTCTACCATAGCCCCCTCTGGTCACTAGAGCTTGGATGGCCCATAATGCATGTCGAAGGAACCCGGGAGAGATGAGACCTTTTTCCAAATTAGCGTTCCAAGTTTCTGCCTTTTGCTGCCGCTGCTTCCAGGATTCGTCAAATTTCTCCGCCAGGACTTCCGACGATCGTGCGTCATCTAATTTCCATAGATCTGTTGCTTGCAGAGTTCTCTGATAGCCAAGAGTCTACCGGGGGCATTCGTTGACGGACAACATAAAATATTTGACGGGACACACCATTATGGGCGTTACCCAAGCATAGGTGAGAACAGAAAAGACTGAAGCCGTGTTCAAAGGGATTTCCTACGGCTCAAATAAATGATGAAGCTCAGGAAGAATAAGGTGGCGTAGTACTTACAG
Source organism: Gymnopilus junonius (assembly GCA_015501075.1). Taxonomy (NCBI): domain Eukaryota; kingdom Fungi; phylum Basidiomycota; class Agaricomycetes; order Agaricales; family Galerinaceae; genus Gymnopilus; species Gymnopilus junonius. Next base: position 8,208 of record JADNYJ010000807.1, on the reverse strand, counting down.
CAGCATGCTGCAAGGAGTTTCTCGGTGGCGGTGGAGTTCCACTTGGTATCCTAGTAGATTGAAATTAGATACGTTAGTTTAGCCTAATGGGGTCTGGAGTAAAGCGCACCATATTTTCCACCAACTCGTCCTAGACCTGACCTGCACATCGCCAAAGTCGAGCTGAACATTGACCTGATGTGAATATGTATTTTCATTCTCCTTGTCGTGACCATTGGACGAAGAGATAGGAGTAATAGAGCTAGTCGAAAGAACTTTTTCAACATCGCTCGTTTCAACGACATCATCATCCTTCAGCGAGGCCATCTATCGACTTGCAGAGGGGCGAGCAACGATGAGCAGTATGACCTCATGCAAGGATTATATAGCTGTACAAGCAAGGAACGCGGCACGCCATCAGCTGATTGTGTAGACAATCCTTTGGGGTCCGCAAGGGTACCGTGTATAATTTTTCTTAGAAATGGCAACATCTCAGGACAGGAAAAAAGGATGCAATGGGGCTCGCGTGAGATCGTCTAAGTGCAAAGTTAGATCAAGTTTTTTTTAAAGGCGATTGATAACAACATTTCCATGCAACTCACGGCCGGATGACTACCCGGATGGGTCCATTTTCCACACGGAACGGAACCGCATCCGATACATGTAAAAGATTTGGTATCATGCCAGCGCTTATAATACCGAAGTTCGAAGGATATGAGTATGTATAGTACTGTGGTCGCGTAACTTGAGTCTTGGTGAGCTACTGGCCAACCTTTTATCAACTTGATTGGGTCATACACGTGGTTTCAATAAACGATCCGGGACAGGCGGCCCGCTGATAATCGTTGACAGCACTGAGCAGATAGCTCTGTATCTCCTTTGGCCGAGCAAGTACTGAGGCTGACAATGTCTTCTAAAGCGCGACAACGCGCTGAGTTTGCAACTACGGCGCGCATCCTATCATGTCTTGTTACCGAATCTCTTGTATCTGCAATTTACCTTCCCCTTGAAGAAAGCATTGGCGATATCACCGGTTTTGCTGTCATATTGACCCACAGGACCTCAGACGCTTCACTTCTCCAGTCGAATCATATCCTCGCCATTGCTCCTTTGCATCATGATCCTATATTCGAACCCATTGACGTCCTGGATGGCATCGGCAAGGGGATTAGCTTGCTGGACCCTCTAGACATGGTTCCATTGGTTTTCGAAATACAAATATCTGGTCCAGATGTCCATCTTAATGCCTTAGTGCCTGAAGTAAAGAGGAACTTTCTGTCTTTCTACGAGATTCTGACGGCAGTTTCAGCATGTGGAAATTGTCACTACTTTCCTAGATCTTTTGAAGAAAGACGGACTCGCCAACTTGCAAAGGAATGATATCTACAAATCCACACGCGCCCTTTCAATCTGGGATAAATTTGCAGCCAAACAAAGTTTAGATGGAAGAATACGTCTTGATATTGAGGGGGAGTTCTCTAGTTCCATTGGATGGCAAGGTATGTAGTTATTAAGCAGTACCTACAAGCTCTGACTCTCATTGCAGCATATTCGTACGAGAATCCGCCGAATGCCCCCACATTTATGTCTCCCAGCATTGCTTGGGAACAGTCAATTGTTGAAGGTCATCCTACTCATCCTGTATCTCCGCATTATTTTTTTCCAGACATTGTGCTAACTTACTTGCTACAGATGCACAAGACGCGCTGTTTCTTACCACCACTTCCTGATTATCCACCTAGTTCTTATGATCTTCTTCATCCTCGCCTCCGGTTTATTTCAGTACCCAGAGAAAGTGTTAAGACTACATACGATTTTGAAGGATTAACTCTACCTATCCTGAAATTGGCTTCCAGCAAAGCCGGGAAGGATTTGACTGTTAAAGCGGATCAGATAGTTATACCGGTTCACGAACTTCAGCTCGTCCACATTCAAGACAAATTTCCTGACGCTTACATCTACCCGGATGAATTTGGTCTTCCGCTTCTTGCCCAGCAAAGCCTTAGGTATTCAGTCAGTGCTCATGCGTATTGTGCTTCGAGAATTAACTCATTGGTTTAAGGTCCGTCATTGTACCAGATGCCTATCATGGCGTCCATCTCAAGCTCGGAGTGGGAGTCAAGCTCACTTCTGCTGTCCGCACGATTTCTCCAGAATCGGCTTACCTTGGACCACGTTTCTCTGCGCAAGTGGTTCCGACTCTGACCATGGATCGAAATATTGTCACCGTGGCAAGAGAGCTCGCAAGTGTTGTGCATTCTCATCCAGATGGCGAGATTGCAAAGCACTGCGCTGCGATCATAAGAGAATGTCATGAGGACATGAGCGACGACCGCGGAGAGCGCTTGATAGTCTGCACCGCCTTGGTGGAGCAAGGTCATGCAGGACAGGGTGGGCATTTGCCTGCCGTCATCCGCATCTTTGACCTTGACACAGAGGAAAAGAAATTGCAATGGCTCCAAAAGTAAGATTTCAAGCTGCTTCGGGCATTTACGTTCGCCTTAAATTTCCCAGATTTGTTACAATTTTTTTGAAAGCATTTTTACCACCAATGCTTCATAACGGAGTGGCTTTTGAGTGTCACCCCCAGAATTGCGTTGCTCGGTTTGATCTTAAAACAAAGGAACTGAAGGGCTTCGTCGTTCGAGACTTTGGTGGGCTTCGTGTCCATTTGGAGACTCTAAAAGCTACAACAGGGATCGACATGGACTTCTTGGATGGCCATTCAATAATAGCACCCACACTGGACGACGTGTACACGAGGATGTATCACACTATCATCCACAACCATTTCCAGCAGCTCATTCGTGTGCTCGGACTCCATTACAACGGCCTTGGATGGGATATAGTCCGCGATCAGCTTCGCCAACAGATACCTCGGGGCCACCCTCTAAATGATGCGTGGCTGTCTCCAGATAGGAGGACTCTCCCAGGAAAATGTTTCTTGCGAATGAGAATGTCTTCGATGTATAGATTCGTCAGTCCTTCCGCTCCTGCGCAGACGAAAATATCTAATTTGCTTCCAGCACCTTCACGGTCCTTTCCCCAATCTCATCCACTACTACGGTGTGGAACCACGCTTAAAGAAGACGTAATTAAGCTTGATAAGGGATATGTTATTGCAAGTGTAGTAAATAATGACGAAGACTGCCGAGTTCCAAGAACCGCGGAGTTCAAATTTCTGGCTTTGCGGAAAACTGCCACCATCAACCATACAGTCCTCAAGCAAGGCGAAACGCGCATGCCGGCCATTTCGTTGCTGTGCAGCTACAGAACCTCTAAATTCAGCGTACCTTCTTTCCTTCGCTCATCCTGCCTTACATACTACACCATTCCATGTGAAGCATCTCATGCGCAACGGAAGCCCATCTCGGCCGACACACTCTTCACCTTTTGCTAATGAAATTAATCAGTTGAACTCAATTTCGAGTAATCGTTCGTCTCAACTATCTTACTTTCTCGGCTGACTTAGAAATCTTGTCAGCATTCAAATTTGAAATCCAAGCCAAATAAATCCAACAGCATAATGCATCAGCTTCTCGATTTCCAGTTGCTGCCTTTTCTTTCATCCACATCAACTTGGAGGTCTGAATATTATGTCCTGCCGAATCCACATGTTCTGAAAACACTTCCAGCAATAGCAATACTTATGTGACCTGGCGAACGTCGATAAACCTCAAATAAACCTGAATCGGTACGCATGCATCATGGGATTGGTCCGGATCGTGAGACAATTTTCCGAAAGCCGATTATCGGGCCGATTTCGTCATGTTTGCCATGGGAGATAACCGGTGTTCTTTATCAGATAACCAGGAATCGTCGCCTTCAAAAGGCTTGCTTGCGACAGAACCCATATTTCATTCGAACGAACAACGACAAACGTGTTAGCCTTAAGTGGTTACGTTTCAGATATATAAAGGTCCAGATCGTAGTGTTGGCCTGATTCCCCTACCATTCGAGGTCGTTAGATTTGGAATCGTACTACAACTTGTTGGTGAGCTGTCTGGATACCCATTTCAGTTTGCTCATGTCTTGATCCAGTCCTTCTTTCAACTAAACCTTGAAATAGGGCCATTCATCGAGACTGTGTCTTACACCTTTTTCCTCAAAGCACAACGTCATCGATTTTAATCGACGTTTAATGTCTTTTCCACCCCTTTTATCTTCTCGTGAACGAGCCTCATTCGCAGTGATCTCGCGCTTCATATCTTGCCTTGTCACAGAGCAGATCCTTCGGGCATTCTATGTTCCTGTTAACGACCCGTCCTTCGGAGTTGCAGGACTTCTTGTGGTTCTTTCCACTCACACAATCTCGGAAGACGTCAAGGTTTTCCGCACTTTCCATCCGGACGACATATATGTGATATCACTCTGCATCATTCTCCAGTTCTTAAAGATGAAGAAATATTAAAGCATGGGCGACTTGTCGGTCTTGTAGACCCCTTAGATATGCTTCCATCTATTTATGAGTTCGGGAACGTGGGAGCAGAGGACTGCAATGTAGGTGCATCATCACGGATCTGGACCTCGATCACCAAATGTCAGGACAAGTTCGGTCAATCAATATAACTCAACTACCTCAAGCCACACCATGGATTTGTCGGCTCGGGGGTCCTTATGCCGGGTTACAGATCCAGTCGCCCTGTGGAAGAGGTTTGTTGAAACCGTCATGATATCTGAGGCTCTACACGAAATCATTGCCAAGAGATGCAGAGTTCCCTTATTTGGCAGAGTAAGTAAAAATATTGAGCTTTGACCTTTCTAGAATTATGATCACACCTCCTTCAGCTGTCGCATATGAAAGTCCTCCTCTTTGCCCCAATCTGTATTCTCCTGCTATTGAGTGGGAACAAAGTCTCGTCGCAGGCCATCCAAACACACCCGGTAAATAGTATCTTGTCCATTATCCTACTAGTTGCACTAACATGTGCCAGATGCATAGGCCAGAATGTTACCTGAAAATGGCGGTTCTTTGGATTATGATTGGTACCATCCCCGTATCCGATTTGTTCGAGTGCCAATTGGTCACATAGAACTGCTCGGGAATTTTCAGAGCATTAGTCAGGACTAGTGGACCAAGCCGCAAAGCAAGCCGGAGATACTACTATAGACCACGAGCGTTTTGTCTATATGCCAGTCCATGAGCTGCAAATCCAAAATATAGTATCAAGGTTTCAAGGCGTCGAGGTTCTAGGTCCTCATATTAATCTGCCCGCTTTGGCACAATCAAGCATTAGGTGAGACATGGCATAACGTACCCTGCACTAACACTCACCTTTCGAAAGGACGGTTATTGTACCCAATTTCCCTGGCATAGCCCTCAAGCTTGCAGTCGGCGTGAAAATCTCATCGTCTTTGCGTACTATTTCTCATTTTACTGCGAATTTCGGACCGCGATTCTCTGCCGACATTGTCCCAAAGCTAGCTATCAATTCGGAGATACTCTCCATTGAGCTTGAAACAAGCAGTGCAGTTTATAGGACACAAGAAACAGAATTAGCCAAGCATTTCACAGCGGTGATTAGGGACGAATACAAGGTTCCCGATGGTCAAGCTCTTATAGTATGTGCGGCCTTATTGGAAACGGACCATGCAAACACCCCACGGGGTGTGGCCGCCGTTCAATATATCTTTGAGCTTGATACTGAGGAAAAGTGTGCACGTTTTCTGGACACGTATGTGTGCCATAATCAAGTGGTTCCAAACTCTTGCTGACAAGTGTTCAGGTATATCCGAATAGCCTGCGAGGCATTCTTACCTGCTCTCATCAAGAATGGAGTGGCTTTCGAAGCGCACGCCCAAAACGTACTTGCCCGTTTTGATATCGCCACGGGAGAACTTCTTGGGTTTGTCCTTCGAGACCTTGGTGGACTACGTATTCATCCACCAACATTGCGTCAATCGACGGGAGTCGACTTCCAGTTCCTTCGTGGACATTGCGTGGCGACGGATACTTTAGAGGAAACATTCCCAAAATTCTATCATACATTTGTCCATAACCACATCCAGCGTCTCATCAGGTTGCTCGGACTCCACTACAACGGTCTCGGCTGGGCGATACTCAGGAAATACATGGAAGTGGCAATTCCTCGTCACCATCCTGCTTGGGATGTGTGGATAAATCCGAACAGTCATACCGTCAACTCAAAATGTTTGATGAGAATGCGAATGCGCGACTCATATCGAGATGTAAGTGGCTTGTCGAAACCTGACACTTATTGTTCTGATTCTAACCTATTTTTCACTGGCAGATGATCTATAGTCCGTATCCCAATCTCATCCAGTTAAGACCCCAGCAAGGACACATTGTTGACTAGCAAGAATATTATGATTATTTGCTTAAATTTTATGACGCATGAATGTCGAGTAGTAGATGCATCAGATCGATTGCAGAAGTCGGCTATGTTTTAGGATACTTAATCATACGTGAGAATTTAGAAATGTCATCACTTCCTCCGTTGACATCAGACTGGTTGGACTCTTATGTAGATCCTGTTTCCACACAGCATCGGTAGTCAGCACAGATTCCTGCTCGTATCTTACTCTCATAAGGTGTCGCTGGGACGCATGCCTGAGTTCCTTATCTCCTCTTACTCTTTCTTTCTGTTCATCCAATGTCCAAACCTCTGCCAGCTAGTCCGAATGACAAAGAATCCGAGCTTGGCACCCTAATCGTTGTTCTACTTAAAGCGAGGAATCTGAACGACAAGCATTCTTTCCGAAAATCAGACGTGTTTGCTCAAGCCACGTTAAATGGCATGTTTAATCTTTGATTACCAAATAGCGTTAGCATGTCTCATCTACCATAGGCGCCCATAAACGCACGCCTGTCGACATCAAAGGGGGCCAGCACCCCGAATGGGATGGGGAAGTCCGATTTCCTGTAATGAAGAGCACCTCGGCAAAGTTTAGGACATTAGAAGTAGCGTGCTATTCCCAGGAACCGCGATCAGAGGATTTGATGGGTAAAGGTATCCTTGATATTACTCAGACGTTGCAGACGGGCGAATTTGATGGCAAGTTTCGCCAATTGGATGGCCTTTTGACTGAACGCTGAATGTATCTGGCGACTAGACTGGGTTCCGCTCGAAATCGATGGCGTCCAGCGCGGGGACATCTATTTAGAAATGACTTACTATACCAACGCGCCACCGCCCTCACACGCTTCAGCGGCCAACAAGCTCCTTTCTGTTGTGCAAAACCAGAGCATCGGTCTTTCCAGGAGGCCTTCAAAATTGTCGCCCGCCGAGCGTCTTTCACGTCCGCCGGTTAGCCGACCACCTGATCAATCTTCCAACTATGTATATGGACCCTATCCACCGTCATCGCGGTTAAACGAACAACATAGCTTACAGAAACCTGTCCTCAATTCTGGGCCGAATGCTGTTCCTGCTAGCTTAATTCCAACCCATGCTGCAGAGTCTTCTCAGAAAGGTAGACCAGGTGCAAATGTCTACAAATGTCGCGTGTTCTAAATTGACGGCTCCTTTGCCAGGACAGAATTCGCAGCAGCATGGCCAGGCTGTTCTACCAACGATACTACGGCCAGGGCCAGGGCCGCCAAATGGTTCGCCTCCCTCGACGTCCTCAGGTCCCAGATCTATCCTGCGCCCACAACAGAATGAATTTAGCCATACTCGTAATCCCTCCTCTTCGCCACCTTCCCATCATCTTCATGTCGGTCCTGCCAATCCGTACATAAGCCTACCTCAAGGATTGTCCTCAAATCCGTATATAGGTAGCGGTGGATCTTCTACCCAATCTCCTAACCCATACATCGGGTCGGCATCTGGATCTATTTCCAATTCTACAGGTTCTACACCAGTTCAAGGTCCGTACGTAGGATATAGTTCACCACCTGACGGTCAACCTGTGATCTGGCGACAGGAATCTACTCCCCTTCCTTCTTCCCTTGGGCAGTTCGCTTTTCCAGGGCCGTTGCTACCTGATCGTCAGCAGTCGTCATACTGGTACAATCAACGCCCTTCCACCGCAGAAGGAGATCCTTACCTGCAAGCGAGATATCAGACGCCTTTACCACTCCCCCCTGAAACATCCCCCGTTTCGAAGAGTACTTGGTCGTCTCCACCGAAGTCCACGACTCCATTGCCTAATATTGCACATTTCGAAGCGCTAAAACAGGCAGAAGATGAAGCAAGGAAAAGAAGAGAGCAGGAGCTCAAGGATTTGGAACTCGCGATGGAACTAGATCGACAACTGAACATAGAT
>JADNYJ010000806.1:0-12651 GCA_015501075.1 Gymnopilus junonius | reverse complement strand
TGTCCTTGTCAGTGCACCTCGGCTGCATGACAAGACTAACTTCTTAAATCCCAAGGCCTACCTTCCACTCATCGATGAGCTGCTGTTTCGGATTCCTCCCCTCTGCCTCCGGGAGACGTGGAGCTTTGGCCTAGTCAGTGCGATTCAGCTACATGACTAGACTGTACTTCGCTTTCCCTCCCTCAGAGTGGTGCACTTTAGGTCTAATCTGTGCCTCATGCAGCATGACTGGATTGAACCTGTGCTACTCTACTCTTAGGAAGGACGTACCCTTGGCCTGATCAGTGCACTACGGCGGCACGATCAGACTAATTCTATGTCTCCCAGGTGCTCCTTCGGCCTGGCCAGTGCCTTAGCAGCACGACCAGACTGATTCCACGTCTTTCCCTTAGGAATAAATACTATGGCCTAATCAGTGCGCTTCGGCTGCATGATCAGACTGACTTCACATCTTTCCCCCCCTGATGAATATAGGTTGGCCTGGCCAGTGCTTTGGCTGCATGGTCGGACTGGATCTGTATCCTTCTTGGTCCTTCTCTTATGCCTTCAAATTCGCGTGATCCTGCTCAGTTGGAGCACTAACACTGTGCAACTGGGTCAAAATTCATGCTATTTCTCTTTGAACCCCTTAGTTGGTGTGCGATTCCGCTGCACGATGAAGGATCTTCCCTTGCTGGATGGTCTGCTTTTCAAATTGTCGCCTTCGACTAATTTCGGTCATCTTGATGATGAGTTCTGCCACTCGCTAGTGGTTATTGACCCTGGTAACGTTTCGCCAGCTTGACTAGCTTCCCAGGAAAGGGACCATCCCTGGTGTGGATGCTTAGTTGGCCTTCGCTACCAGCTCACTTAAAAATTCAGTCTACTGCCTCATGTTGAGCTAGGGGCCCCTGGACATGCCCTTATTGCCCAAAATTTTCATAGTCCCTTCCAGTTTATAATGCTCTGTTTCCTCCTGATGACTTTACACCTCTTCATATCACCTTCTTCAATCCCCTCGCTATGGTTCTTGGGAAGGCTAATCCTACCAACACTACAAGTCAACCCCGGCCAAAGCGGGCAGTCGTACTACCCAGAATTCCAGGAATGTGCAAGCTCCTCAGGTCCAAGCTCCGGTAGCTCAGAGGAAAGCTTCTAGCAAGTGAGTTATGATGGAAGAAGTACCTGACTGGGAGGCCAATGCCAGAGCTTCACCTCCGCTGCCACTCGAAGGACCCATCATTGCTCCCAATACTACAACTGCTCATACGCTGTCGGGGGCGAGCGATCGGGCTCTCGCATCACTGTGGAGGAAGCACCTAACAGACGTGCTGCAATGACTGAACCTATCTCCAATTGGCTTCCTCTTCCATCCCCTCTCTCGCCTCGCTCATGAGCTTTGGGTCTGCAAGTACTGCGCTTCGAATCGACCTCCTCCCATGGATGGTGACTATGAAGAAGAACCCCCTGTTCTTATCTTCGAGGTATTGCCTTCATGAACGACCATCCCATTTATGATGAAGCCCTTCACACTTCGGTTCATAAGTACTGTGAGCCATTCGACCCCGAACTGGATATCGACCCTCTATATGCATTCGGGGCAGTTAATTGCCTCATGCCTGACAGGCCTCCAGAAGAAACAATTATGTTACACGATATTCTCCTTAGGTGGCACAGCCCACACAAACTTTGCCTTTGGGAAGACCTCCAATCAGCTGTTGTTGGATTCTGTGATGCACGTTCACGGCGAACGACATCCTTACCCATCAGCTGGAGGATGGAACGTTCTACTCACTCCTTCAAGTAGGATTGGTAGAAATAGCTCATATTGTCCTCGCTCTTACCCAAATCCTGTGAGGCCTCGCCCAATACTTCTTCCGAGAAACCAACCACACTCTTATTATTGATCCCAATTACTCGCTACTGAACCCTGGCCTGGCACCATAACCCATCCCAGCTATTGCTCACCATCCCTATTCTGCAGTGACGCTGCAAGGTGGCTACCATGCAGTCAAGAAGTACTTGAACCTTCTTAAATCGACCTTCCTCCATTATGAAGATGCCCTTTCCATCTCTTCATACAATTCTTCCACCTTATCCGAAAGAAACCGCTACATGACGCTTTCCCTGAAAGCGGTTCTAGCCTCCTTGGCAAGAGATGACTTCCCGATGGCCTGCCACCTGAAGCAGCCGATGCACGACAAGAGCTCCTTGAGAATGAATGCCAATTGGGACGAGAATACCCTTCAACCCCTTATGTCTATCATCAGCATAGAGGCTAAGACTCCTCCCGACATAGTAGCTGACGACAGGTTTACGTTGAATGTATGGAAGCCTCTATGTTTAAGGGCGACAATAATTCTGTCAGTGCATATTTAGCCAGCCAATGTCATTCCGCTTCAGCACCTATGCCTATCCAAGCACCGCCTTCCATCTCTAGCTTCGCTAAAAACCACACCATATCCTCTTTGCCAGGGATGGGAAATTTTCCCTCTTCTCTAAACCCTGGCGTGGTGACGAACGGGGGGCCATTGCTGATGCGACGAGGTATTTTGCATGTCGACACAATGCAACAAGCTCCTCAGGCTCCTCAGGCTCCACCAATCATCGGGTGGACAAGTTACCAATTTTCCCAGAACAAGTCTCAACAGCCCTCCTCGAATCCCTGGCCATCATGCGGTGTTGGCGGGATTGGGGGGCATGGAGGTCAGGGAGAACATAGCCAAGGAGGGCCTAATGGACCTGGGGGGCCATACTGGCCTTATGGAACAGGAGGAGGAGGATTTAACCCTGGAGGAGGGACCTCCTAACCCGGAGGAGGACTCCTAACCATGGAGGAGGACCTCCTAACCATGGAGGAGGACCTCCTAACCATGGAGGAGGACCTCCTAACCCTCCTGGATGGCCGAATGGGGCCCAGGCAGCCCAGGTGGGCCTCGCCGCCTCCTCCACCTTTTCAACCAGGACTTCCCTGCAGGCGCCCTTACCCGAGGAAGAATGGCAAATGAATCCGAAGATCAATCTAAGCAATTTACCTTCATGGGATGGGAAGAGCAAGACTCTCATCACTTATCTCAGTGAAATGGCCGGTTTTGCTCAACTGGGAGAAAGAATGAAGAGAGGTATGGCTGCGCTTGCCACTCACAATTGGAGCGGACTGGGTCGAGTCTGGTGGGATGCCCTGGCAGTTCCGGAACAACTCTATTTTAGCCAGCATTGGGACTACCTGTTGAACGCCATCCGTCATCAGTTCCTCGACGAAACGTGGGTCCGAGAACGAATGCAGGAATTTGAGGAGATGAGATTCTGACAAAGACGCCATGAGATGGAGTCACCTCTTGAATTCATCCAACGCAGAATCCGCCATCATCAGTTCCTTTTCTCGAATGATCCCGACGGTCCTTCTGCAGTATCTCATATCCTTCGCACCCAACCCACTGAATGGAGCACGATCTTGAATGAATATTCTTGTCCCTCTTTGCTGGAGCTGCAAAGCCTGACCTCTCGCATGAAAGTAACTCTGGAATCCCACTACCTCCTATCCGAGAACCTTCGGAACCCTGCCGCTCCCAAGTCATTTCATCCCTTCAGAAAGCATGCCGCCAATGTGGCTGAGACCCTCGATGAGGAATCGTCCGACGATGCTGAAGTCTCGGAAAAGAGATTCATGTCGCCTCTTCTTCTAAGCCTCATGGAAAAGGAACTAAGGATCACTCTTCGAAGTTCCCCACTGGAGGAACTGTGGGAGGATATACTTTTACAAGGAACGATAGTGTTGTCAGTGCTAAGCTGCCGAACGGCTCCTGCTACATCTGTACCAGCCCGAAACATTTCTTCCATGACTGCCCTCACTACGGAAAATGGGAAATGCTGCAACGTGCCAATCAGATTAAAGTAGATTTGGATCCGGATGAGGAGGCCGAGATGAACCGAGAGTACTTAGCCATGATTGTTGAATCTAGCTTCGTTTCTTCCGCTTAATTGTTGAGAACATTGAGTCCCCTGTTAAGGAAGCATTCATCATAGATGCTCATCAAACTGGAGCTCATGCCCTGCATGGCGCATAAGGAAAGCCCTAATCGTAACCAACGTCGCAGGGTCCAGTTTGAAAAGAAAGGCAAAAACAAGGAGGTTGAAGAACCACCCTCGATTCCTAGAGCTATTTGCAGAAAACAGTACACTTCACGGGAAAGAATAACTGCTCCTTCGTCGAACCCGTTTATCCCTGATGCGGAGTTCCGAAGATGGATGATCCTTTGCTGAATATTGTCATAGCGAAGAAGGGCTGCCTTGCCTGAAGGATTAGGGTCATTAGGATCCAGAGCCCTTCATATCAAAGCTCAAGTGCACTCCCTGAAATATGCCAGTGCAAGCTCGTTTAGACTCAGGAGCCGACATTACCTTGATGTCCGAAGAATTTTACAACTCCACTACAGGATTGCCTAAAATACGGGAAGGGTTGAGAATGAAACTGTACCATTTGACAGGTAATGCTAAAGTCCTTGGCTATGTCAGGACTCAGCTCTTTGCCTCAGCCTCAGACGGATCGATTATCAGTTTTGACCTGGAAGCTTATGTTGTGCTGACATGAGGGTACCCCTACTCTTAGGAGAAGACTTTCAAACTACCTACGAAATTGGTCTGACTCATCACGCCTCTGGACATAGTGAGGTACATGTCGGAAAAGGTCGAGCAGAATAATCGCGGCCTCTTCCGCAGCGAGCATTGACCTCGGATTTGAGATCCGTCAAGCCTTCCTCTCCCAGTCTTTCATATGCTCCAAAGCATATCGTCATGCCAAAAACAAAGTCGACCAACAAAAATTTTTCCAACCTCCCCGTGTCAGTTGTGCGCGATGCACTAATCCCCGCCGGCACAGTTTGTAATGTTAAAGTGAATGCAGCCTTCGGATCTCAGGACCTTTGGGTTGTCGACAAGGTGTTAATCGGTAGGACACTGCGACATTCTAGCAGCCCCCATGACCTTTATCTCTTCGTCCAATCCCTACTTGCCAATAGCAAACCCAAGCTCTCAACCTTGGTATGTCCGCACAGGTGATGTTGTTGGCTATTTGTTGGACCCAAACTCCTTAGACAACCCGGAAGCGAAAGCCTTGCCTCGCTATGCAGCAGCCGCTGACGGGATTCGCACTGTCATAGCTGGGTCACTTCGTGAACAGGATTTGATGATGGCCTCAACCGCTCCTTCGGGTAATGCAGATCAATTGGAGGAAGATGATGCCTGGGGCCCCAAGACTACTGCGTTGCGGATGAAGGCAGTATGGGTGATATTGCGAAACTTGTCAATCTAGGCCCAGACATTCCTCCTGAAATCTTACCCCATTTAGCGATGGTTTTGCATAACAACGTTGATGCCTTTGGAGTAGACGGCAGGTTGGGAAAGGTTGCTGCACGAGTTGAAGTTCCTCTACAACCAGGGATGCAGCCGATCTCAGTGCCTATGTATGGCGCTTCTCCTGTGAAAAGGGAGATCATTGACAAGCAGGTCAATGCCTGGTTCGAAGCAGGTGTCATTGAACCATCAGTTAGCCCCTGGGGTTTCCCTGTCATGGTGGTTTATCACAATGGCAAGCCCCATCTCATCGTGGACTACCGCAAGCTTAATGCTAAGATGATTCCGGATGAATTTCCTATTCCAAGGCAGTCTGAGATTATTCAAGCACTGTCGGGCTCTCAAGTCCTATCTTCTTTTGACCTTAGCTGGATTCACGCAGTTAGAATTGTCTGAAGCCGACAAGGAGAAAACGGCTTTCCGTTGTCATCTAGGACTTTGGCAGTTCAAGAGAATGCCCTTTGGGCTTCGCAACATGGTCCCTCCATTTTTCAGCGTATCATGCAGGGTGTGCTAGCCCCTTATCTTTGGCTCTTTGCACTGGTCTACATCGATGACATAGTCATCTTTTCCAAGAATTGGGAGGATCACCTCGTCCACTTAGATACAGTCTTGAAAGCGATTTCGGCAGCGGTGTCACTCTCTCCCCTTCCAAGTGCTTTGTCAGCTATTCCTCCATCCTGTTACTGGGTCAAAAGATCTCTCGCCTAGGGCTCTCAACCCACTTGGAAAAGGTCGCTGCCATTTTGGACCTCGACAGACCCTACAATGCTATGGAACTTCAGAAATTTTTAGGGATGGTGGTTTACTTCTCTCAATACATACCCTTTTACTCTTTCATCGCAGCACCCCTTTTCTCGCTTCTTCGCAAAGGAGTCCACTGGACATGGAACTCGGAAACATGAAATCGCATGGCAGCAGGCAAAAGATGCCCTCGCCGCCGCCCCCATCTTAGGTCATCCTATTCAAGGCGCTCCTTATCGCCTGTATACTGATGCATCAGATGTGGCACTCGCGAGTCTCCAGCAAGTTCAGCCCATCAAAATCAGTGATTTGCAGGGAACCATGGTTTATGAGGCCTTCATAAAGCCTGGGTTGCTGGGGGGCCAGTGCCTTCATTAGTGTCACCTTTAATCAAGGACATTATGGAATGACCAACAGTGGATGTCTGGGCAGCCTCTTTGAGGACACAGTAGTTCACGTTGAATGAGTCATCGCTTATTGGAGTCGCACTCTGTGATCGGCCGAGCGGAATTACAGTGCGATGGAGCATGAGGCCCTCGCTGCTAAGGAAGCACTGGTGAAATTTCAACCTTTTATCGAAGGAGAAAAGATCATTCTCATTACCGACCATGCTGCTTTGCAATGGGCACGAGTCTACGAAAATGCGAACAGGCATCTGGCGGCATGGGGGGGGTGTTTGCGGCTTATCCTGGCCTTCGTATAGTTCATAGACCAGGAGATACACTCCAATGTGGACCCGCTATCGCCCTACCTAGGATACCGCACGACTCTCCTGTTCGAGACAATTCCATGAACATCACACAAGATGACTCTAAAAGAGAATTAGCCCAAAAAGCAGAAACCGCATGTATAACGCTCCAGCCCCTAAAGCCGCCTTTACCATCTGGTGGTGGGAAGATGGTAGACAAGCATGCTTATCCCATTCGCACTAGGAAGCAATGCTTGGAAGATGAAGATGAAGCCAAGGTAGTCGAAATGTTTGAGGAGGGAGAACGGGAATTTTCCCAGGAGCAAGATCTACCTTTTCCTCATGGCGATCATTGGACCTATCCATCAGGCTTAAACCTCCCCCTGATAATGTAGATGATGATTGGGATTCTAGATCACATTTACTGGTGTCTGTTAATCCAGATCTGATTAAAGAATTGTTAAGGGCTACCAAGAAGACCCTTACTTCAAGAATCGATATCTGGATGAAGTCCCCAATCCCAATGTCATGATCACACCATCTCACTTCTGCAAGGGATCAAATGGTCTCCTTTATTTCATGGACATGGACTGGAAGGCACGGCTTTGCATACCTAAGAGCCTCGTCAATTACGTGCTATGATGGATTCATGACTCCCCATTTGAAGGTGCTCACTCTGGCTACAGACAGTTTTCATGCAATTACAAGAAATGTTTTACTGGAATACACTCCTAAAGGATGCGTCTGCATACTGTTCTTCTTGCGATGTATGCCAAAAGATCAAGACGGACCATAGGAAGAAAGTCGGACCTCTTCGACCTGCTCACATTCTGCATAGACCATTTGCCACCATCTCTCTCGATCTTATTACCGGTTTGCCACCCTCTGGAGAACTAAAATACATGGCAGTCCTGGGATAGTCGACAAATTGACTAAGTTCACGATAATTCTGCCTACTCATGATACTCTCAGTCAAATTGAATTCGCAAGCTCTTTGTTGAAAGAGTCATCAATATCTTCGGTCTTCCAGAACATATTATAATGGATCATGATAAAAGATGGTCAACGGACTTCTGGAAAGCGGTAGTAGCACATTATGGCAGTGTTATGCTCTATCCTCCTCTCACCACCACAGACGGATGGTCAGACTGAAGTTCTCAATGCTACTATAAACAGATGCTGAGAGCTTATGTCGCAGTAACCATTCCTCTTGTCAGAATGGTTAAGTGTCTCGCTTTCGCCTACAACTCTTCGGTTCATTCTTCGACCTCGTATTCCCCAGCTTCTTGCTCCTCGATACCACCTGCTATATCAACTGCGTCGTTAGTAAAAGGACCGACCCGTGTCTCGCCCTTTCTCTCTAGTCAGAAAGCTGAAGATTTGTCACCGCCTTGAATGAAATTCATAATTCTGCTCATGACGCTCTCGTACTGGCTCAGGAAAAACAGGCCCAAGTGTATAAAAAGGCGGCAACTTCCTGATGATATCAGGTTGGCGACCTATACTGGTCAATCCTCACACCTTGAAACTTGTAGATGTCAAAGAACTGGTAAAAAACTTATTCAATGAACCATCGGCCCCTTTGAGGTCTTGGAAAAATCAACCAATGTCTACCATTTGAGGTTGCCAGACACTTACCCTATGCACCAGTATTCAACATTCAACACCTGAGAAGTATCACCCTCTCCTGCCGATTAGGGGACCAAACCATACTCCCGTCCACTAGAGATTTCATTGCTACCCCTGAATATGAAGTAGAAGCCATATTAGCCATAAGCTCACCTCAAGGAAGAAGGGCAATCGTCGAATGTACTTGGTTAGATGGGCAGGATATGGCCCTGCGACGATTCTTGGTTTCCGAATATGACCTGCGCAATGCTCCGAACTAAAATTGAATACCTAGAGTCACTAGTGAAGTAGGTACTCTTTTTCCCTTCTCCCCTGAGACCAATTATCTTCGTACTTTTCCTGATTTTCTTCGTTATTCCTTACTTGACTTATCGAGCAGTAGAACTGTTCAACCCATAATTCTCCTTATATAAAAGATGTGTTTCCATATCTCGCTACTCTAATTCTTCATAGTTTATCCCTTTATTTGTCTATGTTTGTTAGCCCTTTCGACCTAAGTTTGGTTGGACTGTTTTCCTTTTTCTTCACATTATCCTCTCTCTCCGTTATCCTGCTCCTGACCAAGTCACGCATCATCAGCACTGGCTCTAGTTGGGTCCGTAAAAGACTTACTGACACAAGTCGTGCTTTCGGAAGCTGCACTGATCCGATCGTCTTGAGGGTATAGTCATCAGAGCTCTCAAGAGTCGCGCTTGTAGCAGCACCTGGCTTCCAAAGTTTCAGAGTCATGCTTTTAGCTGCACCTAGCTCTGACTTCCCTTCTTTTTCTCTCTCCTCTCCTTTCTCTCTTTCTTCTCAGTCATGTCATCGTCCGCACTCAGTATAGTACCCCGTCTTTCACGACGGAACGTCTCACAAGCTTCGCTGGCTATCTCTGTCGCCCAATGATCCTCGATGCCATATGCTTTTCCTCCCCCATTTCGCGTGGTCTCAACAAGAGCTGTTCGATTAGAAGACTGCCTTTGGAACTTTGGTCCCCAAATTCCATGCGGCCTGCTTTTTATCCGGGGACAAAGGACTCCGATATTGACATTTTTGCGACATCCCCACCCACCTTCATCGTTGTGATGGTCATCTTGGCCGTTTCGACCCCACTGTTTCACCTCAACACTTTGACCCTGCCCGCCCTTGGTTAGGTTTCATTCATTGACAGAGTAGCAACTCTTCCCCAGAATTTGCTTCCCTGACGGACCACTGGCAGCCATTGACCTTCCCCAATCGTGGATTCTTCAAGTCCGCATACATAAAGGAGTTGATGAAAAGGGCGCAGGAAATCGAGCAACGCATCCACTCATGGAAGACTGCTACGTTCCTTCATAGGAATTGTGGGAGAACAGGCCGGGTTGCCCCTCAGAAGATCTGAAAACCCTTGACACTGTCATGATATTCAACGAGGGAGTTGATTTGCTTGTGCACGTTCAGCATGACATCAAGCTTATGTCTGCCTGGTCCAGATGGCTCAGCCTTTCACGATGACATCAAAGCTCGAGCGCCCCCCAGCAGAGGTATTACCAGCAGAAGAAATCCTCATAGGCATTTGGTTGAATGGCTGTATGGAGACTGAGGATTATGGCTTCTGAAGCACAAGGTTCCGTGCTTCATTATCCATATGGTTGATGTCGTCACGGATCCAAGATGCGCACTTAAGTACAGTGCAATCTTCCCCAACTTCGTCCTGGAGACCTCGGTCATTCGCCTCACTTCCGACAAGAACCCATCGACCTAGTCATTGCCCAACATGGTCAGTGCTTGCGGGATGTCACCAAGGACTATGCCATCCAACCTCTCTGGCAAGTTAATCCCCTGATGCGTAAGGATCGCATGCATTTGTCTCCAGAAGGACAAGGTTTCAAGGATGGCATATACTCAGACCCGTGGTTTTCGATGCATACGGATCCCCGCATCCAGCTCCACAGGATGAGGGTGAAGCGCTTGCACCTCCTGCAGTCCTGGGATTGAAGCCGAACAACAAATGGTCCACATGGAAGGAGACTATGGATGACGATGGGGAAATGTGCATGATGAGAGTAGGGGGCACAACAAGAAGGACTTGTCAGGTGAGGTTTATTTTGACTGCGCAAACTACAGGCATCTTTACTTCGAAGAACCCCTCGCTCCCCGGTCAACTATAAAGCTGATATCACTGTGTTTGGTCAGCCTGCTCCCGATGTCCCTTCCTGGAAGAGGAGAGCGGACGAGGTCTTCAGCCTCGGAGGAAGTCTCTTGGGTGTACACGACCTTGGAGCAACCCTGGGACAGAAGGGCGCATTTATACACCCCGACCCCGAATCAGCCTCCACATCCAGGCTCGCACCTCTTCCTGATGACTCTGACTTGGACGGAGTGGTAGATACTAGGAGTCACTCCAGCAACTCTCCCCCCTGGACGTGGATGTGATCCGTGGATGTCCACGCACTCGTTCCCCGCATCACCCTGCTCAACAGCCATCGGTCCTTTCCCACCACGTCCTCATTCGCCCTCTCCTCGCCATCATTCTCCCTCTTCTGGTCACGGTCCTGCTCCCTTAGTCTCCAGGGCATCAACCTCGCACAGTGCAGCAAGTGAGCGGCGCGCTCAGGTTTATCATCAATGTTCCCGTTCCAGGAGTCCAGGGCCACAACCTCGTCCCTTCGTCCCGTCTCATCAGGAGCATGATCATTGGTCTCCTCCTCACCCTGCTCTACCACCTCCTCACCACCCATCTCCCTTGTCTTCATCTTCTCAGCATGCACCCCCGATCAGAGGTAACAGTTGCTTCCAGGAGTAGGCTCCCATGCGACATCCCTCTCATTCCCCGGGCAGGACCACTCCTACTTCCTTGTTAGATCACCAGTTCAGTCCCCTCGCAGTGCTTCTGGGTCTGCCCCAGTTCCTTTCTTGCTGCACCCTCGACAGCAGCTCCCATCCTTCCATCTCATCCACTTTGAATGCCCCATGCTCCATCGCAGGTGCCTCTGGTCACTCGTTTAGCATCGCCACCACACAGTCATAGTGCAGTGGACAAAGGCAAGGGTGTTGCATGTGACAACGATGGCTCTGCCTCTGTGGCTCCTATTTCGCAACAGGTCGACTTCAAGCCCCAGGAGGACGACCATATGGACACTTCGGAGGATCCCATAATGCATGTTGCAAATCATCCATTGGGAGATCATACCATGCTAGATGCCATGTTTCCCGCCATGACAGCACGACCTTCCCCATCCTAAGGTCTATCGCCGCGAGGAGCAACACGCGCTATTTAAGCATTTGGAGTCTTGCTACATTTTTTGTTTGGGATGACATTGTGTGCTGGATTAATGGCATCTTGGCGGTCATCAAAGTCAACCTTGTCTGCATCGTCCGCACTAACGAGGCCGGATTCCAAGTCTTCTGGCTCCGCTTTGAGACTATGGAGGATGCAGCTGCCTTCCGAGGCATCATTGCAGGCGGTCACACTGCTGATGCACATGCCATCAGCTGCGACTTTGTCGATGCCAAACAGTACAGCAGTATCTGTGGCAGGTCACAGGATGCTTGGTCTCCCATTTCAGGCCTGGAGCTGGCTCAGTCATCCGCCACCCCATTCTTGTCAAGGCTGGAAACCTTGCCTTCTTCCTCTAGCTTGGCAGATAGGTTGTCCTCAGCTCCCTCCACTTCATCACATGCTGGCCCTTCTGCCTTGCTGGACAGGCTGTCCTCTACTCCCTCTACCTCCAGGCAACCTGGCTTGGGTCTGAATTCGACATCCAAGCAGAGGAAGACACGCCGGGGCAACTACAGGCTGCCAAAGACGGATGCCAATCAGAGCCTTGCAGACAGGGGGGCACTGTGACGATGGGATATATCATCTGCAAGGCCTTCTTGCAATCCCCTTTTTTGTTATCTTATCTTGCCGTGATGCCATAGATACCATTGTTTACTTTTATTTATTTCACTTCTACTACAACGGTAACTACGGCTTTGTACTATTCTATCATTGCCATTTATATACTTTGTCCCGCCGCCCTCCACATCTGCATGAAGTGAGAGCTCGTCTCTACCCTCCTCGGCTGAGCATCCATTAGCTGCTCCCCTACCGAGGGAGACATGGTCTCTCTGTCTAGAGTCACAAGACCCCGGGATGGATCCCACGTCGACGCCACATTGACTCTCTCTCTTGCCACCTCACCTCAGCACCTCGAAGTCCCTCATTCACCTAGCGTCACACCTGCACTCTGGTCCATGATCAGATGGAAATCAGAGCCATCAGGTTTAGGGACAGCATGAACAGGCATACAATA